>JAFBJT010106169.1:0-10519 GCA_016785325.1 Chascanopsetta lugubris
ACTGCTGCTGTTCCCGTCTTTGTTGCAGTTAGAGAAAAGGAAGATAAAGCAGCGAGAGAGAGAGAGAGAGAGAGAGAGAGAGAGAGAGAGAGAGAGAGAAACTGATCTCGAAGCCACCAGCTCATTCTCAGATCAGAAATTGAGAGGAAAAAAAAAAATAAAACTGAAAAACCAGAGAATCCTTGTTTGGGATCAGTTTCAAGGTGCTGACCGAGCTTTCAGAGCCATTCCTGCTGTGGACTGTGTGAACGTATATGTCTGAATAAACATAAGACATACAGCACGTCCAACCCTCCCAGAGGGGCAGCTTGAAATCCCCACCTGTCGGCCGATGCATCACTGACCTCTGGTGGTGCACGGTGGCGAGTGTCGCACATTGAGCAAACAGCAATAACCCTGGTGTAGAGGCCCTCCAGCGGCAGCGTGATGTTAACAGTAAGTAAATTATATGACACTCGACAGGACCGGTGTTTATCAGGCGACTTCAGCGCCAACTTCACTCACAGTTAAAGGACTGTTGCTGCTAATGAGGGTAATCACCCTGGCAGAGATTCACCCCCCCCCACACCCACCCACACACACACACACACACACTCATTTCCATCAGATAATTACACATTAGAGTCACAAGAGGAGAAATAAATGCGCTGATTGGGAATCCAGTCAAAACAAACATCGGTGTGAGACGAGCGAGGCTCCGTCTGCAGTGAGAGTGAGGAGCTGAGAGGCTGCAGAGTCAAGTCATGGGAAAATGCTGACTGGGCTGAACATGCATGAATAGCTGTCCGAGGGTGATGTCACCGGGCGCTCGTATTATGTCATGACTTGAGCCGCCCCCTGCTGACGCCAGTTATAAAGAAGTCGAATAAACTTTAAAAGAGGAGGCGAAAAAATTAAAATGTACAAAAATGTATACACTGAAAATCAAAATGTATGAAATAGAAATAATGAAAATGTGTACTATAAAAATAAAAATGTATAGAATCCAAACTAATAAAAAATTAAATAAAAAAATTGTTGTGTAAATGTATGAAAAATAATGCCACCGTTTTTATGCAACATTGACAGAGGCTTTAAAGATACGTGACCAAAGATGTGTTCTTTTTAAAGCCAATGAATTTCTTGAAAATTCTTGGGCTAAAGAATTCAGTTGTCGTTGTCGATTTCAGTCAAGGCAAAAGCAAAAGAATTGCTAGAACGGTGCTCAAGGACCACACACTGTACCTCCACAAGAAATGTTCCGAGGAATCTGTGAAAAACATCAACAAATGTCTAAATGCTACAATGAAAAAGATGTGAATGAGATGAGGCATTTGAAAAGAGATGAAGATGAAGTCATTAGTGTCGTAAATAAAAGCAGAAAGAGAGAAAAACAAGCGGAACAGCGCTCGGCAGATCATACACTCTGCCTCCATATCCCCTCAGGCGAGCGCAACTTTGGAATTCACTATCTTAAGTTCATTATTTAGATTTGCATTTACACCGTTAACACTCATACATTAAATATGTCAATTTATGTTTTGAAGTATTCCCTGAGAAACTGGGCAAAACAAGGAAACCAGCTTCATATAGGAAGTGAAACAAAATACCCAGAATCCACCTCTTTATCCATATCAGCATGGAAATGTAATAAAGTGACGGAAAACGGTTGAAATATGGCACACGCAAAAAAAACAAATATTATTTATGTTATCAGTCGGGAGGCAGTGGCTCAGTTGGTGGAGCAGCTGCTGTTTCAAATCCAGTAAGTAGAAATACCCCATGACATTCTCTTATCAAGCAGCATTATTCTAAGTTTGGGTACGTGGGAGTTGTTTGTGATAAACAAGAAAGACAGAGACAAAAAAAAAAACAGTACTACAATGGAAAACTGCTGAGTCAGCATTCTCTCTGCAAGAAGCAAAACAGAGTTGTACATGAACACGGAGTTCCGAGCTGAAATCTCCGTGTACTTGTAAAACCAGATGCTCACTGCCCGGAGAGAAGAGTCAAGTGTGTGAATTACACCGCTGTAAAAAGTGAAGTGCTAAATCACCGCCGTTTCTGCACGTCGGTTTGCCCTCAAGGTCGATTCGTTTATTTTGTTTGAATGAAGGAAAAACAAAACAAAAAAATAAGCGAATTCAGATGATGGGCGATTTTATTTAGAGACGCAAACTGTGACAGACTCCACTTTGGTGTTTCTCATTTCTTCTGCTCGGGGGCGTCGTCCCTGACCACGTGGAAAATCTCGATTTCCTTGAGGATGCGCTGAGCGATGGTTTGGTTGTTTGCCGAAATTAATCGTCGAGACATCAAATCGAAGGGGCCCCCTGAATATTCAAAAACAGAAGATGACTGAAAAATAAACGTTGCCGTCTTTACCGACGGGTGATGATGTGTGAAAAACCTGCGCACCGTCCACGTCCAGTAAAACTCCCCCCGCCTCTCTGACGATGACGGCGCCGGCGGCGATGTCCCAGCAGTGGATGCCGATCTCGTAGAAGGCCTCCGCCGCCCCCGCCGCCACCAGGCACATGTTGGTGGCGGCGGTTCCCGAACCACGGAGCCTGTAGGGGGGACGTTTGCGACGGTTGAAAAACGGCCCATTCTACGTTCAAAGCGTGACTCGGCAGAAAAAGGCAGAGAGCGTAGGAGCTGGGCGAGTCAGCACTTTGAGAAACGGTGCCGCTGATTTCGGACATGTAAACCATGGCAACAGATTGCCTTCAAGCCTTTGTCAATCTGAAAGACTTCCGTAACAGCAGGGCGGCAAAAAGTAATCAATCATTAAAAACAGCTGCCGATGGATTTGTTAATTGTTTTGAAGCAAGTGCCCTGAGGCGGGAGATCAGTCACACTGAAGAAGAACGGGTCTCATGTATCTCACAGCAAATTGCCTCATGCTTTATCCTGCTCTTTGTTCACAGTCCCAGATACAGTTTGTTCCTTTTGTCCAACTGCACAGAAGACAATAAGTATTTATTGTTGTTTATTTAGAACGCTTAATATTTATGATGGTGCCAAATTCGGCAGAGCCTGAATGTACTGAAGGGCGGGTTCCACTCAGGAAAATAAACTTTGGATTCGGACTCATGTCTCTGTGTCACACGGTATTTTCCCTCTAAGCCCCGCCCCCTTCACCGACTCAGATCAGCAGGTCCCTGTGTGTTTCTGCTCCGATGGGAAACATGAGCAGATAACAACAACAACAACAACAACAACGTCACTAAGGTAGAAATATTGGAGCCATTTTTTCTCAAGCTCCTCGTCTTCTGGGCCAATCTGACACCAAATGGGCATTTTTTATGAAAATGGACTTTTGTTTGAACCGCATCTCTTGTGAGATCTGGCAGCAATGAAATCTCTTCAATCTGTTCCTTTCTGGTTTGATTTCTCTGCAGTGAAACTGACTGAGCCTTTTTTTTTTTTAATGACTTAAATAAAAGCGCAATTTCAAAGCGGAGACAGAGGCAAAAGTTGCCTCTTTGCTAAATGGCGCCATTAATCTGGCAGACTGTGCTGACTTCTATCCAATGCTTCAACACGGCTTCCAAGTTGTTTCCACAGGGTTTCCACATCTCTCTCTCTCTCACTGAAGAACTTTGATTTCTTACAGTGTATGTAAAGACCACCTACCCTTGCACAGGGATGCAGAGGATCTTCTGCAGGGTGGAGAAGATCTTGTTGACTTTGGCCGGGCTCCGGTCGTATCCATGCTCAGAGACGATAATGGATTTATTGATGTCTGAAAGGGACACGAGCGTGTTTAGACCTCAGACTCCACATGGACGCACGCGACTGCTTGTGAACATCATCCTCACCTTCGACGTCCGACACCTGAATGCGTTCGTCGTTGCAGAACGCCCCCTTCCCCCTCCTGGCTTTGTACATCTTGTCCTCCAAACAGCTGTAGACGACGCCGAACTCCAGCTGAAGACAAGAACAGCTCGTGTCAAAATGGAGAAACGATTGTTTTTAAAAGAGGTCAGTTTGCGCTGGTCCGATGCGACGTACCTCCTTATTGACGGCAAAGGCGATGGACACGGCCACAAATGGGAATCTGCGAAAGACAAGGTCTGTTATTATGCTGCTAAATAGATAAACGTAATGTCACATGTTATGTTATATATATATTTTAAAAATGGAAGTCATTTCACTGAAATCTTACGTGCTTGACAAAAATATATATAAAGATAAATAAATAAAAAAATCAAATAGAAAAATAAATGAAGGGCTCATTCTAACAACACTCTTCATTAAAGTGATGTTTGTTTGTTTAAAAAAAATAAGATTGAAAAAAAAAAGGAAATGATAAGAAAGAAAGAAAATGTTGTCTCATCTTACCCATGTACAAAGTTTGTGGTTCCGTCCACCGGGTCAATGATCCATGTGGGTTTATCAGTCAAGATGCAGGGTTGGCCCTTCGCCACAGACTCCTCCCCAATGAAACTGAACCAATGATACAGGACCAGTGAGTATCATCCAAATAAGAGAACTGTTTATTTTTAGTCGTGTGGGTGTGAGTGTGTGTGTGTGTGAGAGAGAGTGTGTGTGTGTGAGTGTGTGAGTGTGTGTGTGTGTGTCTCACCAGTGTGTTCCCTCTCCGAACTCTTCCTTCAGGGAGCTGATGATGATTTTCTCCACCCTCTCGTCGGTTTTCGTGACGAGATCCACGGTGGAGCTTTTTGTCATCACTTTGATTTCACTGTCCAAGGCTTTTCTGATTTCCTGAGGAGAAACAACAAGCTGTTCAACACAGATTTCAAGATCTATAGAAAAAAAAAATTGAAATTGAAATCTTGAAACTTTTCTAAAACACATTGCACGTAAATATATGGAAATTTGAAGAAATGCAAATGATGCTGCAAACAGCAGAAACGAACTTACCTGCCCGGCTTTTCTCGCCACCTCCACCGCAAACACATAGGCCCTCTCCCATTCATCTGCCATTTTTTTAATCTTTTTTTTAATTTTGCGTACACACGGAAACCTGCAAAAATAAAACCAAATCTGTGAAATTCAACAATGAATCACGAACATTTAAAGAGATAAAGCGTGTCACAATCACTGTCATTTATCAGCGGGCCGGTCGTGCCAAAGATAAGGACCTGCCCACTTCTGTCAAACCACAACAACATGCGTGATGAACACATCGCTTTGCAGAACACTGGCTGACGTAACACACTTCCTCTGCTGCGGCGGCGGCATTGTTTGAAATCGCAACTACTTCAAAGTCACACCACTTGAGCAACGGCGATGTTGCCAAAGGATCGTGTCCAAAGTACATTTAGTCTTTGAACTGGACGGTTGCGAGTGATACTAATAGATATTGCAGAGGAGCTGAAACATCCTCGCCTCAGGCTGCAGGTCGGAGATGTTTGTCTGGAGCCTGGCAGGCAAAACCCAGGGTGAAACAGAAGCGCGACACTGTTTTCAGCAGTGGGGGGAATCGAAGGCCATCAGACGGGTTTGTCAACATTTGATGGCCTCGACGTTCAGTGTAATATACGGTTTTAAAACTAATTCACGAGTAAAATTGACAATCATTTGTTTTTACATTGACTTAAAATGCAGACGATCCCTCGCGTTACAAGCCGTTTAGATTTGAGACACTTAAATTAAAGGTCCAGTGTGCAGGATGTTGTGACATCCAGTGATGAAGTAGCGTTTGACAGCTGACAATCACACGCCCCATCGTTCGGTTGACAAATACCAAATAGCATCGATTTAGTTGTCCCTTCTGGGCTACTGTCAAAACATGGCCGCTGTTGTGGAGAGGACCCCAACCTGTGTGATCGTAAAGGGCTCATGTCATTGTGATGACAAGAATACACCAATGAAAACATGATTCCAATATGACGAGGCAGAATTCATGTCTGCTAATACTGTTTTGGTTTCTTACACACTGGACCTTTAATAAAAACAATTTTAAAAGCCTCATTTTGAAGTGTTAGTCAAACTGAACCGACAACTTGGATCTTAGTCACCTTAGTGAGTCAAAAGTAGTTTACATATTGATAAACAATGAGTGTCCACCTGCAGGAGAGCACACCCGCACCTGCTCTCCATCAGATCTGACCCATGATTCACTATCTATCGTCAGGTTGACTTGTTCTCTGCACTTAGAAATGAAGCTTGTGGAAGCTTCTCTGCAACTAATTGACTCACACATGAAGCAATGACAACGTACAAAGAGTTATCATGAGCACAGCTGTATGGATTTCATGCAAAGTTGAAAGTAGAGAGAAACTCACCGTTCCGACGTCGGAAGCTGTCGACAGCTGCGTCTCCTGGTTGCAAGTGCATCCGCTTTGGAGAAACTTCACTCTAAGTTGCCCCAATCTAAAGATGAGGAAACTTGACAGTGGGAGGGGGCGGGTCGAGGGGAGTACTAGCTCCGCCCCCTCCCTAAGGTTTCCCCACCGGAACTCTCATGTAACGACACGCCTACGATCACAGACGCAGCGGTCGCGCCAGTTAGTGGAAAATTTCGGGGGCATCTTCACCATTCCTCAGCCGTGACGAGGCAGCACGACAGGTATCCCACACGGGACACGCCCTGCTGCTGCTGTCTCACTGACATGCTGTCGACAGACCGCCGGCCTCTGAGTGTCAGTGAAGATTGAGCTGAATTACAGAACTTCCAGTTATCCTTTTTTTTGGGGGGGGGGGGGCAGAAAGCAAAGCGAAACGTAGCGAGTTCCCGACTTTAGCTCTCGCATGAGATTTGCCTCGACTAACAAAGCTGCTGCCAGTTTTATATTTCCTGACAGTTTCACTGCTTCCCTCCCCTCTCATGTTCTTTTGTTGTATTCCACTGGCGGAAAACGCTCCAGACTAAAAAAGGGCTCCCCTGGTGAGTCAGTGTAGATTATGCGTGCCCATTCTCTCACTGTGCCTCCTAAAAGTTGGATGAAGTCTCAACAAGATTTTTGCAAACACACACACACGCAGAGACACACACACACAGATCTAAAGCATCTGGATATTTACGTCACATTTGCACATCTATCCTTGCTTTGCAAAACGATGCACCTGCTCTGCACATGGTGGAGAATAACAAGCGACATCATCACAACGGCTACAGCAACGTTGAAAAGATATAATCGAGTGTTGTCTGGTTGACGATACCACACCCGCGTAAATCGCAAGCTAGTGTCACGGTCTAATATCAGACTCAGTAAAGGATTAATCGCGAATGAGTTCAACCGCATCTCAACATGTTGCGATAATGTTTATATTGGTCGTCGAAAAACTGATTTCTCACAAAAGAAAGAAGAATTGGCAAATGAAAAGTGGTTTGACAAAAAGTGAGCGCGCCAGTTAGTGACCAGTAGTTTCGTTTTATTAAGTGGTGGTGTGATGGCTAACTAGTCGGCGCTAGCATGAGCTAGCAAGACAATCGTTTGTTGGCGGATTCAATTACTAAATTACTACCGCTGGGTCAGAACGTGCTAGCTAGCTGAAGAGTCATCGTTTTCCAACCTTTTTAAAAAAAAATTTTTTAATTTTTGCTAAATTAATATTAACACTTACACATAGTGCACTGAATTTATAGACGGTCCCTGTCCAGGACTCGTTCAGACACGATGTTCGCCCACCCACACCTTACACAACTCTAATTTACTGGATGTGTTGAAACACCCAGAGCCTGTCTCGCATGTCCTGCTGTTGCACCAGCCATGTCTCAGAGCCTTAAACAAAACATGTGACGTGAACATGTGACGCCCGATCCTGTCGTTGACAACCGTTTGGTTAAACAGCGATGAAGCCGGCGTGCCATGTTGTCAACCTGTTACCTCAGTTCCTGGATGCGCTGTAGGACGCGCACGCTGTGCAGCCCAAATAAAAAAGGCGAGGATCTCTGTGGAATTCCACAGATCAGTGCCGGGGCGTCACGGAGCGGGGGATTTGCTGAAAGTTTTGTTTGACTGGGAGCAGCAGGAGAGCAGTTGTCGCCCTGTCGTCCCGCCGGTGCACTAAATATAAGCCGCGCTCTCAAATGTTGGGAGACAGACAGAGAGAAGTAATAGAAGAAACTAAACAAATACATCAGTGCTGCCGTCTCCCTTGCAGGTCCGTTATGAATAATTTATCCGAGGGGATGATGGATGTTTTCGGATGTTTGGTTCTCGGGAATCGCAGCTGTAGCTAAGGCCTGCCAGGAAGCTGAAGCCGCCGCCGCCGCCGCCGGTCAACGGTGCCACCTCAAAGACGTGTGCGGGAGCAACCGGAGCAACCGGATATACGCGGCTCAACTTATTCTCGGGAGAAGGAGGAGGAGGAACGTGCGGCAGATTTCATAGCAACAGTTGCTGCAGCACTTTAGTGGAAATTCAGGGGATCACCGAGAGGCAGATTCATCCGCAGGAGACAGCGAGTGTCTGTCAAAAGATGTCATGGCAAACCGTTTACTAGTTGTCGAAGGTATTTTGATTGACAGACGTTCCTGGTCACACAGGAAGTTTGGTTACAACTTCCAGCAAGTCCGAAGAACCAAAAGTTATCACAGGAAAATGAAAACAACATCATGGCTCGTAATGGATTTCCAATATATTTGCGGTGAATATATCTGCGCTAAATATAAACGTTTTCACAATCAAACCAACACTAAATGAGATCTTTGAGAAAATTAAATGGAAACGTTTACCAGCAGGTGGTGCTAGTTGACAAATCCCGATTGCCAACTTCATCAGAACTAATTACATTTAATCAAACACAATTGAGATTGGTTGGTAAATCCATTAGATTGTTGGGGAAAAAGGGAAAGGTCTGTCTAATGGTGGCATTAGATGGGTACCTCACCAAGGGTTCATCCTCTTGGGATAACGGACGTGAGGGTTAGTTAATGGTAGGGTTGTGACATTTCCGTCCCGATGAGAATATCGAGCAAAAGACATTTCAAACACCAACGCTGCTCGATCACATCCAGAATGTGCTGAATATGAAACGAAGGGGAACCGAACCAACAGGCAGTGTGTGTAAAACATGGCAGGGAATAAAATTAAACCCCAGTGTAATCGAAACAAACGAAAATACCGAAAAGCCAAACAAATGCCGTTCAGAAATATCTACAGAGCCTCACTCAAAGCTCTGGGGGCTAATTTTGGGGCATAGCAGGAAAAGGCAGTCTTGGCAGTTTTCGAAAGAACACTGTTCTGAGGCTTTGGTTCTCGGTGCCTTCACTAAATATATGTCATCAAGGCAAAGAAGAATGAGAAGAAGAGGGAGGATATGTACAATGAAAAGATCTGAACTTGGCTTCCACTTGGCTGAGTCGGGAAATCAATCCTAACGATGGCGATTGCGTCAGACAATCCCCCCCCCCCCCCGGCCGCCCTGGCCCCCCTGCTGCAGACTAACATGCACCATTGATTTCTGTGGAGGGGGCAGCAACACAGAGGAGCCCGGTTTGCTCAAGTAAAGTGTTTTAAAACCATTTGTTAGCCATCAGCAAACACAAGCTGGAAAAAAAGGCAGAGAGAGAGAGAGAGAGAGAGAGAGAGAGAGAGAGAGAGAGAGTGGTCCATGGAGAGCGGAACTGGTGGTGGATGGCAGCGACTGAAAGGGCAGGGGAAATGCAGCGCAGATTTTACATGGTGTAACGGCCGCAAAGGCTTTTATTTCCCACTAAATCACAACAGGAGCTCTTCTTCTACTTTCTGTTTGTCTAGTTTCCCCCGTTTGTCTCACGGGGGTTGGGGGGTGGGGGGGGGGACAGTACATTGTTTTATTTAGGTCAAAGAGAATATGAACATTTATCCTAGTTTTCCCACATCAATACTGTGGTGGAACAAACAGTGCCATGAATGTGACACTAGGGGGCATTGAAGTTGGGCGCTATCAAAGAGAATTTACATGTGGAGCAGCACAGTTTTCTAGCAGAGGGTTAAATGAGGACCGGAGAGGAAAATGCTAAATGTTGAAAATGTTCTTGTAGTTTTTGGCAAGGGGTGGGGAGTGTGTGTGTGTGTGTGTGTGTGTGTGGGGGGGGGGGGTTGCTGATGCTAGCATTGATTACGATACAGTTGTTCTCCCATCAAGTCACATGATCACATATTGAAAATACTATACCTGATCTCGGACCGTATCCATAACTCTGACTTGAAAATGAGAAAGCAAACACAAGCTGGAAAAAAAGGCAGAGAGAGAGAGAGAGAGAGAGAGAGTGGTCCATGGAGAGCGGAACTAGTGGTGGATGGCAGCGACTGAAAGGGCCGGGGAAATGCAGCGCAGATTTTACATGGTGTAACGGCCGCAAAGGCTTTTATCTCCCACTAAATCACAACAGGAGCTCTTCTTCTACTTTCTGTTTGTCTAGTTTCCCCCGTTTGTCTCACGGGGGTTGGGGGGGGGGGGGGACAGTACATTGTTTTATTTAGGTCAAAGAGAATATGAACATTTATCCTAGTTTTCCCACATCAATACTGTGGTGGAACAAACAGTGCCATGAATGTGACACTAGGGGGCATTGAAGTTGGGCGCTATCAAAGAGAATTTACATGTGGAGCAGCACAGTTTTCTAGCGGAGGGTTAA
>JAFBJT010106170.1:0-10892 GCA_016785325.1 Chascanopsetta lugubris
GGGGGGGGGGGGGGCAGCCGGCGAGCGGATGAGTGAGAGATGGTTGAGATGGAACGTTTCTGAAGCGTACAATGAGGCAGCATCACACTTTCCATGAATCCAGCGCGTGGTGCATAAAAAAACTCAATCATGCTGCAGCGGGAAACAAATGGATGTGAACGAGGACAGCATTAGTTTCTGATGCTGATTGGCTTTTGAAAGAACAGTAATGAAACTCGCATGCTAATGAGTTCGTTTATCGCGCAAAATGAATATTGTGCTGGATTTTTTTTTTTTTTTTTTAAACCAAAACAGTCTTTAGGGCTAGCCCCGGCACTAGATTTATGTTCCTTCATTAATCCGGGAAATGACTTTCCATTTGTCTGCTCGAAGCCACAGTGACTCGACCCAGCCATTTGTCATGTGATGCGATAACGACAAAAGCCCGCACCTAAATAAAGTGCTGTGAATGCTTGAACATCCCCGTGATGAGGGTTTCCTCATGACACCACGAATAGGAACGGGGGCATTTGAGGTAATGCCCGTGGTCCTGAGGCAATTGTCTGCATTGCTTACCCAATTATAACATCCCTGGGTAAGATAACCATTTATTATCGTCATGGCTACCAACCTTTGCACACCGAGTTTCAGCATCTTCCCTCCAGGTGGAGGATTTTAGTCGCAACGTGCAAAACAAAAAGGTACACAAACAGCTTTGTTCCTGCGGCTATAACTGAACTCGACAAATTGCGGTGACATTTGCATATTTCTTTTCATTTTCTGTCTTACCTATTTGTTGTTGATGTGCCGATTTTTGCACTATTTTTCGCAATTTTACACCTGTTTTTCACCCTGGTTTTACCATAGTTTTAATCGTTTGATTATTTTTATCTCTCTTTTCTTATGGTTGGAACAGGAAGTACCTTTAATACTGGGCAGGTATTAATTTGAATGCCATGTCTTTCGAATCAAATAAAATTGTATCTATACAGCCCACGCTGACAAATAAATAAGAAAAACCCTCTGTCCTTGGACTCTAAGCAACATCTCAGAGCAATATTAGTTTCCTTCATTTAGGAATTCCTTCTTCTTCTATGCTTCACAAGTGTGTGGGATTTTTAGATCGAAATGTCAACAATTTCACAATCTTTCCCGCGTAGGATGGCGACATGTGCGGTATAACTAGCATCCCATAGTGGTAGCCATTATCACGTCCATACTGGGTTTAGTGGAGTACAACTGGTAAAGTAAATTAAAAACAATTCTCAATGCATTAGTATTCCATCTGTATTCAGTATCAGCAGATGTGCCACGTTTGGGGTCGGTGTTTGTCCACATCTCTTCATAATATCTTTTGGTTTGCAAAATTCACAGAATAACAACATAACATAACTGTGTCAACAAAGAAATACATTTGCTTGGAATCATGTTTCCTACATAAAAAAATGCTTTTGCCATTAAATGTGATCAAATGAAAGATTAAAAAAAACTCTTGGAGTATAATACAGAAGTATCATCACTGTATTCAAAGGAGTATTCAGAGGTATTTACGACATTCACCTTTGAGGTCTGGGCAATATAACCCACACCTGGGTTAGGGTGATAGAATTCAGGATGTCTGAAAAATAGATAGAAATGAGCAGCTGCTGTGAACGTAATTGAAAAGAGAATCAGCCGCTGTATATGAAATGACTGTTTGCTCTGAAGTGTCACTGGCTGTAAACCAGTTCAACGGGGAAAAAGGATCCCAGGAGCCACAGTCTTTCACCGGGAGTCTTTGTCAGGGTGTGAAAAAAGAAAGACAGATTGAATTTTTTTTGCTTTGAACAATTGCTGGCGAGGAGAGCAGAGAGGGTTACGTGACTCGGTCACACTACTCAAGTCTGCCAATTACTCTCTGAGGAAAGCAGGTGACCTCCTCTGTATGATAGAGTGACTCGGAGACTGACCCTTAAAACTGCCTCCGCCGTGATGGAGCCAGGCCCGAGCCAAACTACGCTCATCTCTCACACGCCTCTATTGACACCTGTCAGATTGAAATTAGAGAGGGATCATTACTGTTGGCAGGGGATGGACACACACACATGCGCGCGCGCACACACACACACACACACACAGGCAGGCACAGAGAGAGGATAGGGGACAGACACAGGAACAATAACACGTCAATTCAGGCAAAATCTGATTTTACAAAAATAATCCAGCTCGATACACACACATGCATGCACACACACACACACACACACACACACACACAGGATGGGGGACAGACACAGGAACAATAACACGTCAATTCAGGCAAAATCTGATTTTACAAAGATAATCCAGCTCGATACACACACATGCATGCACACACAGACACAAACACACACACACGCACACGCACACACACACACACACACACGCACACACACACGCACATGCACACACGTTGGCATACATTGATTTCCTCACCTTGAAACATGTCTTTGCCTTTAAATTGAATTATTTATGTTATATAGGTTTTCGGCCCAGTACGGCAGATGAGTCACCACAATCAATAAAACTTTCCATTTATATAGCCTCTATTACATATATTAATTTATATAGCCTCTACAAATTGCAGGATTAAATGACAACTACTTAAGGGGGATTAAACAGTGTAGAATCATCAGTGGCGCGCATGCATGCACACACACACGCGCGCGCGCGCACCCAACTTCATCTTCCATCAGAGAGGAAGCTGTTCAATCGATCATGTGTGTGCAACGTGAGTCGCACACAGATAACATTCAATTTAAACATGCATACATCAGCATTATTGCAGGTCTTTCAAATGAGTCTGAAATGTTGTCATTTTTATCTCAAAATGTAACAAAACAATTACATACCAACACTTTTATCAATTCATAATCACCTAAATGTATATATTTTTTTCCATGACCCTAAAATGAGCCCATAAATGTATATTTGCATGAGGAGGGGGTCCTCTCTCTGGGGGCTGCCACGAGTGGACATATTAAACATCTTTTGAGTTTTAATGACAACTGAAGTCGACCATAGGTTCTCCTGCATGTTCAGAAGGATGAGGTGATGGATACAACATGCAACCTCACCTCTAGATGTCACCAAATCTTACAGACTGCACCTTTAAACTGTGGCGTGAGGACTGAGAAGATTCACTCTATCTATACAACAGACTTCACAGATCCCAGAGAGGAAATGTGCCGTCGAGCTGTCGACTCATTCAGGAAATCTTCCCTAACACCTGATGAGGGAGCGTTTACAACTAATTTTAGACCTGCATCATTACAGACTCATTTCCTCCTGGTGACCTGAGGCAAATTACTGTTAATCTCTCGGGTACATGATGGGCTTTTAGAAAAAACCCAATTCGGCACAATTCATTGCAAACGGGAGATTTTTCATTGTGAGTGAGGTCACTGATGAGTGTATTGACTCATATTGATACTTTTGGGCAATTGTGGGTCAAACAAACGGACACTAAGGTCAAACCACAGCTGATTCAATGGGATGACTATTATAAATATTCCAGTGTCACTGACTGTGCATGTACAACCGGTGAAACCATGCAGATTAGGGTTGAGATTATTAAAACGAAGCTTCATCAGCAACTTGCAGCATCAAAGAAAGAAAGACAATGGCAGAATGAAATCAACCTTTCATCAAGTCAGAACTGCAGTAATCATCGTTATAGCTCGTCAGCACTTCAGTCAAATTCTCATCATTAATGATGTCGAGTGTGAACATCGTAATTGTTATTTAGACGTCGACTCTGTCACTGTCATGGAATGCTAATATGGTTTTTATTGATTTATTTTTTCCTGTTTTATAACAAATTGCTTCTAGGTGGATGAATAAGTAAAGTTGTCTGAGAATAAAATTCATTCGCTCTCACGATACTGAAATGAACAAAACCAGGTGCTGAATTTAGAGTGAGCGGGATAATTGGCAGTGAGCAAACGAGTTAGCAAGTCACAGATGATGGACAATGTCAACAGAGCTGTCCTCCCAGCGCTGTCTCCTCCACTTGGCGGGCGGAGCTTTCACCAGAGGGCAGATGGAGCTATTTGCACTTTTTCAAAGCGTTGTCTTTGCCTATTAGCCTCTCAAGAATGATGGACTTTAATAAACAATTACTTAGATATTGTTACCACACCAACCTTAGATTATTCAAATGGTCTCACTTGGAGCTGAATCATTTGCGATCAGCTATTGCAGCCCCGTGGGTGAATGTGGGGACTATAATATTGTCAAATTAAGAAAATTCAAATTCCACGTGTTAAGAGCCGCGCACCAATGCTCCATCTTTGTCTGCAGATGCACTCAGGCACAGCGCTGAAAGAGCGGTTCTCCAGCTTTTAGAAGCACTCGCCATGACATTTGCATGCAGGAAAGTAGACTTGGAATTAGAAAAAAAAAAAAAAAGTATTTTAGATGGGTCAAGCATTGAAATGTGTGTCATTGCCCACCCTGTGTAAACAGCTGTATTGATTAAACCAGGGGCAAATCTGCTCCGTCTGACACGCATGACATCGACTGGCAAAAGAAAATCTCTCCTGTTGTTTGCAGAGAGCAAAAACGAAAATGAATCAGTTTGCTTTGTAAAGTGAATACGGCGGGAATAAGAAATGTGTAGGTGTTCCACAGTTGGATGAGTTTGTTTGTTGATGCTTCTGCACAAATCAGGCTGTGGAATGTCTGTGTGTGGCCCAGCTACTTATTCGGTATTTACGTTTGTGCGGTTCACGGCCAAAGATTGGCGTCTGAACGGGCTCCGTGTGTGACGTTAGGCAGCGTTGCCCCGGGCTGTACTCCGCGTTCTCTAACCTGTACTGACCACAGGCTGCGTGCATTACACCGCCATCCTGCATGACATTCGCCCTAAGCACAGAGACACGGCACCAAGCAGCCAGCGAGTATCCCCAAAACACACAGAGATATGGTGCACAGTGTTGTCTTTCTCCAGAAGTAGCCGAATGTGTGGATATGATATGAAAAACAAAGGAATGGAATAAAACATGGCCTCTCCTGCGCACACGGAGCGGCGCACCAACACCCAGACACGCGAATATTCCCTTTCACTCGTCGCCGACCGACTATTTTCTGGCTGCAAGACTCAAAAAATAGAAATAATGACCGTGAGCGTGCGAGGCCCATAGCAATTCTCAGTGAGAGGGTGAGAGGATGAGGAGGCACGAGACCGGACCGAGGCTGCGGGAGATCATTGGGTAATTTGCGGAGCGCTCGCGTCACATGACGCAGGGGCAGATGACAACATTGGGAGCAAAGTGATATGGGCCATCGGAGACATGCAGAGGAGTAGACGTGATGTGGGAGCAGAGATTTGGTCTGAGAGCTGCACTCGTGTCTGTCCCTTCATTTATTTACATTATCCAATTATGTGGCACAGTTTCCAGTCATTTGGGTTTAATGCAGTAGAAACAGGAACTGCCTTGGTTTGCGGTGGAAAGCCAAACTGGATTAAATCGGCTTATTGTTTGTAAGAGTCACTTTCTCACTTGTTTAAATATCTGTCACCCTGTTTGTGTTTTTCCATTGAATATTCTCTTTGGTATTATTTACCCTCAACGTCTGAAAGTTTCTTATTATGCTGATGTTTATCAGTTTTTACGTCAACAGTGTGCATTTCATGTCAGTCGGGTGTTTATCTCTACATCCATTTATCACATTGTTTACCAAACAGGGGGAAGTAGAAGAGGAAGGAGCCTCGAAGGACGACGGGACGGATTAATGAGACGCACTGACGCAATTTTGGTGGAGACCAATTTGACTTGCTTTGTGGTGTAAATACGTTTTAATCAGTATCATCAGTACAATGGGGGCTGTGGAGGTTCTGCGCGGTCCTGTGCCTCACAGACAAGCCCAGACTGCTCTGATTGGCCTGCTGACCCAGCCTCTTGTGATTGGCCAAGTGCACCGAGCTGACACCGGAAGTGCCCAGGCACGTTGAAGTATCAGAGTGAAACTAGAAAGTCAAAGATGAGTCTGAAAAAGAGCGCCCCCGTTTGTCCACTGACATGTTGAAAAAGCAGTTCACGACAACCTTAAGAAATTCAAAATGTAAAACAACAAACTAAAGAGAGCTGAAAACTTCAGAACTCCAAATCCAGAGTCTCTGTAAAGAATGTCTACTTCGTCGAACCGAGAAAGGTAAACAATCAGTAGAGTATGTGTGACATGTGAAGAATCCCACATCGTACACTGGTATCGACTCAAACTATTTTTCCATCACTGCTACAGTGGGTGTAGTGAAGTCTTTGATGTTTAGACTCTTTATCTGCGACAAAAAGACTTTGTCACAGTGGAAATAAACAAAAAAAACCCACAAATCCAGTTCCCAGCCTGAGATATTAAAAGCCGAGGGTTCAGATGTTTTCCGCAAACTCAGAACGCCCCGAGCCACTGTGGCTTTCCCTGTCCAAGACACATGGACAAGCAGCTGTCTGAGGACAAGTGACACTCTCAAAGGTTGTGTTGTGCGGAATTAAGCTTTCATCTGCTCGAATGCTGCAGGTGCGGCGCACGCTCCCGACAAACAAATTAACACTGAGAGGAGGAATTACGGCGCACAGAAGCCGAGATCCCAAAGGCAGAGTGGGAAATTGTACCTCCCTCTTCCGGTATAATGCGGTTGTGTGAGAATGGCAGTTAGGAGATCGATGAAGTGAGCAGGCAATCACCTGGAGCTGCTCGGGGGCGGATGATTACAGATCATCCTCGCTTCCCCTGACCTCTCGTGTTCACGGATACTAACTGACCACGGCCCCGTGACACATGTGCTTTCTCCGACGTATAGATCGCCGTTTCCCCCTCCGCTGCTTCTTCTTACCTTCCGTTTGGCCCGGAGCTGTCCGTGATAGTTATCGCACGAGTCTCCGGGGATCTCCCCTCCCCACAGCGTCAGCCCCACGATGGTGTAAGTGATGGCCATCACCGCCAAAGGCAGCACATAGACCAGGACCGTCACGATGATATGATACCTGCGGGGAGAGAGAGGAGAGGAAAGATTTAGACTCTGTGATATTGTCAAAGACATGTTTTTAATCTTCTGGTTAAAGACGAAACATAAACACGTGTGGGTTTGAATGGAGTTTACATGCTGACATGGGCCTCAGTGGTCATCAAACACAAATGTGGCATGATTGGACCAGAACAATGAAAATGGTGGGTTGAAATATGTGGTGTTGCTGTATGAAATACTGCTGTAAGAGATGGAAGAAGAGCTAAATGAGTCTGGGATAGTAGCTGATACTATCAATGCAAGATTGATCTTCAATAAAGCTCCAACTAGTCTGAAAACCATGAAGTGTAATTATGTCAATTGCAAAGTTTCACGCATTTATATCACTTTACATTTTTGGAATTTGCTGCGGGCCATTTCAAAATAGTTTGCGGGCTGCAGTTGGCCCGCTGGCCGTAGTTTGGACAACCCTGATCTGAGTCCACCATTCCATCGTCTGATTTTGTTTGGTCGTTACCCGGTTGTTTCAAAAAGAGTGATAGCGGTGAAATGTCATGGAAGGATCCAGGAAAGTTACAAACTTTGTTCAGTGTTTTTATCTTTTTTCTCTGAATGAGTCGTGAATCTTGAAGAAAAAAATCATGGGGGTGATCATGATGACACCCTCATCATGATGAGGGTGTCATGGAATTCAAAAACAGAATGTACTGAATCAGACAAAATAAATACCAATCACCAACTCAAGATCACGACATCAAACTCTGTATATGACTTTTTAAATGATGAGCTACTTACATATCTACACTCTTAAAAAGTCTTGCTCAGCACAGTGTGAATGTCACAGTCAACTTGAATAATAAACATTTTTGTCAGTCTCTCACAAAGTGTTTCAAGTATATATCAAGTCAGGAATATATTCAAAAAAGCTTGGTTTAGTGCTTTTAACCCTTCCTTTCTCTGAATGAAGGCACCACGGCAACAGTTACCAAGCAATGACTCGCTCTCCACGCCGGCATATAGACTTAACGACTGCATCTTTAATATCGTCATTAAACTCGAAACATTGGTTCATTTTGAAGCTGCACAACCCGACGTCAAAAGAAAGACAAATGTTTCCACGTGAGAGGAAGGTAATGAAACGAGGTTCACATGAAAGGGTCATCGGCCATTTTGGGCCAGGCCACGTAGCAGAGCGTCCGGCGGCGCAGCACTCGCACTGTGGAGAAGTAGCAGAGGGGGAAGGCGAGGACCACGGCCAGAGTCCAAATGCAGACGATGACTCCGGTGGTGGCTTTGGCTGAGAGACGTGGCTTCAGAGGATGGATGATGGCCATGTACCTGCAGGGTCAGAGATCAGGCCGTTAACAAGGTCTGATTCAGCAACACGGAAACTATCGACTGGTAATTGATTTGACCCCGGGGCTTCTCTCTGCAAGCTTTCACACTCCATGCACTTCAAACTGAGCGAAACGTCTTTTTTTTCACCCATGTTTGAACAGATACCCACAAAGACAAATGAAATCCAATGTTTTAATCAAGTGTTTATCTCATTTCCACATTCGGTCGTCAGACATTATCGCACGTTCCGGCTTCAGGCCTTTTGAAATAAGGTACTTGTACGGTCAATATGCGAGCTGGTAGCTCATGATATAATATAATTCAACACCAAACCAGATGACTCACATGGCCCATAATGTGAGTCCTATTGTTCTGATTGTGGCAATGGGATTTGATCAGTCCTCCCCCTTCTGCCGCAGGGAGACATAACATGACAAAATATTTTATCATATGCACTGACATTGTTGGATGGTATATTTGTGTAATGGTCTTATCATGAGTACTATTTTTCATGCAATATTTCCATGCAATATTCAAATAGGATTTTCGGGTCACTCTTGCACTCTCTCATCTTGTTTACCTTGCGACTTAGACTCTTCATTTCTGTTTGTTTTTGTGTTTTTTACAATTTTTTTCACTTTTAGTATTCTATTATTTCTTTATATTTACACTCTTTTATCTACTTATCTTTATCTAATCTATCCACTAACTCTTGTATTTGTACCTTATTTACACTGTACTCTGGCAAAACCCCTTCCTTCGGGATGAATAAATCGTATCTTATCTTATAACTAAGATTCGGTGGAAATAAATATACTGCAATATCTGCAACTAAAAAAAGGTCTTTTTTCAATGTCTCTGAAGTCTCAAAGAAGTACAACTAAATATTGAGATACTATGGCGCTAGAGTGGGCATGAAGTATATCTCTCATGAGCTACCACTGTACCTTGAATAAAACTTCATGAGAAAATGCCTGAAAAGTAAAAAGCCACATGTTTTTCCGCTGAATTTTTTGTTGTTTTGTGTCTCATCATCTTGTCACCTCTTAGCCTTCTCTGGAGAGCTCCTTGCTGGTATATGATTACGTTTAAACTGCTGATCTACAAGTGCAATAACAGATTCAGGCGGTTCATCGTGTGACTCCCAGTGTTTGTCTTCATCAGTATCTCTCTTAATTTTCCGCAACAAAGCCTATAAAAGTCGAATTACTCTGGGGGACGAGGTGGCGGATAACTCATTTCTGAGAGAACATAATGAGATTTAGTCTGAACGACACAGCAACACATTTCAATCCAACAGGAGATTATCGCATCTCCGAGTATGAACCCAAGTGAGGACGCAACAGGATTTTCAATTGCTGAAAACAAAGACTTTTTTTTTTTTCGCTGATTCAATCTCCATAAAATGCTAAAGCACCGACCCCATCCTGCCACCTCGGTGACTGGATCTCTCCGAGGGACGACAACAAAGATGCACTGTCTACTCACTAATTGCTCAGCTTTGATTCTTAAGAGTCGCATGGGCCCTGATGGACGAGTGGATTGGCCAGGAATCTGAGCTCAGACGAGGTTCTGCATCAGCCGCTGATCTAACAGACACATAACTCGTGAACATTAAAAACACAATACTCAAACATACAACACACACACACACACACACACACACACACACACACACACACTTGACCAATTGATGAGGACCATCACTGCACTAATGCACTCCCAAACACCTTTTGCTAAACTAACTCTGACTCAAACCTGAATCTAACCCCAATTAAAATCTTCAAAACTTGATCCAACCTGAACCTCTTCTTAATCCTTACATTTATCGTAACCTAAACGTAATCTTAATCCTAACCTAAACCACTTCTTTCTCTAACCTGAACCAAAGCATCAACGATGACCTTAATCTTAATCCTATCCTCGTTCTAATCTCACCTGAATTTAAACCGAACTCTAAACCTAACCTAACTCTGATGCTTATCCTGAACTTAATCCTTATTCCGACCCTACTTCCCTAATTCCAATTCTATATATATTTATAATCTAAACCCGATTCTGGTCACAATACCAATCCAAACCAAATTCTAACGCCATCCTAATTTAAAACATAATCCTTATTCATACAAACGCTAATGCTAATCCTCAAACTAATCTTGTTGTAACCCTAACCGTATGGTTAACCCCTCAATTAGCCCATTGTAAAAAGGGTCTGAACAGGAAGGGCAGGCGCTCTCTCACATAAACTTACTTGTATTTTCCACACTCACAATGCTCCTTACAAAGATATCTATGCAAGAGTACACACACACACACACACACACACACACACATGCACACACAGATCAAAGCGCTCTAACAGTGGCATCAGCTCCCGCTGGTCTCGATCACAGAGACACTACAGCAGCGGAATAATAAATTGTGTCGTGGATTTGTTCAACCTCAGAGTCTGTCATGACTTCAGCTACCTAGGGAAGCTTCCCAGGATCATATTGTTTGGAGACCGTGACGCTGTGGTGTGACAATGCCGCGTAAACACTCACTTTATCAGCGCCCGGTGTTTAACCCACAGAGATGGGACTCTGTAGCC
>JAFBJT010106170.1:16792-34855 GCA_016785325.1 Chascanopsetta lugubris
CAGACGTAAGTATATGCTTGTGTGTGTGCGCGCGTGTGTGTGTGTGTGTGTGTGTGTGTGAGAGTCACCGCAGAACTCCATTGCTTATTCATTGACTCCGCCCCCATCCTCCCACTCTCCTTCTCTCCTCCTCCGTCCATCACCCAACCACCTGCAGCTGTCGGCTCCTACTTCCTCTCCCTCCGTCAAAACATTCCTCGTCTCCTCCTATCACACCTCTTGTCATTGTAGCCGAGAATTTGGGATTCAAGGGAGGCACCGGTGCTGTGGGTGCATCTTTATGGCTCCATCATCATCATCATCATCATCATCATCAGGACTAGCGGTCATTAATAGTTAAGGAGGCAGCATTGAAGATTTATTAGCTTGTCAGAGTGGCTCCGGCGCGTTGGAGCGTGAGTTGTTTACTTATGTAAATATGTGTAAGGTGCTGCACCAGATCTGGCGCTTTACTTCACCTTCTCTCTGTCCTTCACAGCCGCCAGCTCTCATCACTTCCCCACAGTCGCGCTCATCACTTGTATCTGCTTCTTTTTACCTTCCCTTTAGCTCGTTTATGTTCCCTTGGCCTCCTTTTTTTATTTTTAAATGATCTCCCCTGTTCTCTCTCTCTCTCTCATTTCTAAATTCTCACCCTTTTCCCCTCTATTATCTTTTCCCACGTCTTTTCTCGTTAACGCGTTTAGGCCAATTTCATACGATCCCCTCCTCTCACTTTCCCGCGAGATGTCATATGATCGTCTCTTGTTAAGACAATATTAAGGCTTTGTCATTGTGTTACCTCGCACCTGTGATGACTTCTCATTTCTTTGGAGATCCCAGGAGATCGTCCGTCACAGTTTCTCGTTCTCACCAACACCAACTGAATGACATTAGAGGAGAAACCGGTGGAAGTGCGACCAGAAAGATCAGGTTACATGAACCGATCCCATTCCCTCCCTCAGATACAGACCGTCACCTAATCAGCTAAATTCTTAAATCAACTTGAACCCGTATCCTCTCTGCACCTCCAGCAAACCCGTGCATACAAAGGGAGTTGCAGCGTGAACTGTTGTCTCAACAAATCACGTGCAACTTTTAACGAAGCGCACACACAAAGTTGCCTGTCACTCACTGCGCCACTTGTAATTCCGTCCTGACAAAATCTCTGCATTTCACCTTTAGAAGAAAAATCTCTTCCCTGCTTGTTTGCGGCATCGAACCTTGCTGCGTATTGGTGGCGGGGATCTGCGGCTGAATCCAAAACAAGGTGACATCTGTGACTGATGTGCTCAGACGGGGATTTCATAACTCATGTGGGACATGTTTACTGTCGCCTTGTTGTTGTTCTTTTTTTTACGTTTTTTTTTTCCCACTCGCAGCCACAACCTAATACAAGCCGATCTGTCCTCCTCCTTCTGTACTTTCCCTCCCACTATACTTTTTCTCCTCGGTGCCCCCCCGCCCCTTTCTCCCCCCCTCCCCCCTCCTCACTGATCATCCTCCCTTCATCCCTCTCTCACCCTTCTCCATCTGTCCCCAAGTATTAGTTCACCAAGATACTGTGACACTGCATGCTTACGTGTGGGATAGTGTGTGTGTGTGTGTGTGTGTGTGAGAGTGTGTGTGTGTGTGTGTGTGAGTGTGTGTGTGTGTGTGTGTGTTTTGGTAAGATTCAGCCATGGTCACTCTAATCACTGACCCAAAAATCAGCTTTTGCCCCCAATCAGGAACATGGCTTTTGTCCCTAATTTGAGAAGCTGTCCCCAATTAACTAGTCATTAATCTAAAATCTGTCCCCTGAAATACACACATGCACATGCACACGCACATGCACACGCACTTGCACACGCACACGCACACGCAAGCAAATGCATATTAACGTGCAGACAGGGCCGGTGGATTAAGTAGGACAATGCGTCTGTAATCATAACTGTACTCTGCAAAGAGCCCAGTGATAATACCTCATGTGTGTTACCACCTAATCTCCCCCCCCCCCACATGCTAAATTTGCCGTGTGCCACATGCTAATCCTTCCCTCCAGCACTCATAACTTCCATTGTAATTAACAACTGCACAGCTCCACTGGATCACCCAGAGATAGAGAGGAAGTGGGGGGGGGGGCAGAGGTTTGCCAGGGGGGGTGGAGGAGGAGTTGGGATGAAGTGATGAAAGTGGGTGGTGGTTGGTGGTGCGAGTGTAAACAGCAGTTTGTGTTTGTGGAAAGTTGGAGGGGGATGACTGTGATCAGAGCTGCCGCTGTTTATCGACGATTAGCTCCGCGTCGGTTTTGACTGTGACTGGATAACGTGTATCGATCGGCTTTAGTTCTCCGGGCAGGATTCTGGAATCAATGAAGCGGTTCACACTCATAGATTCTTACTTCGAATTAAATATTGACTTGAGTTTAATATCAGCGTTGAATATTGTACCTCCGTGTTTTAAACCACACTGTGGAAATCAGAGGCGAGGAGCTGCAGCCAATTCCACTGATTGTTCCATTTCCATCGAAAACACACGGATGAAGGTGTAATCTCACTTGATGGAACTTTATGTTCGAACAGAAAAAGCAGCATTTGCTTTCAAATCAGTGCCAGCGCTAACTCTGAGAAACAAGCTATGCTGCTAATATCAGCCTCTATATTCTAATAGGTTTTGGATGAAATGTTTAAAAGTCAGGAAATGAGTTCTGCAAAGGGAACCCATTTGTTTTCCAGTTAGAATAAAGGTTTCCTGGGACTTGTTGTTCTAAAAGCAAATAATCACAATCCTTATCAGATCTAATCCTGCTAAATCCTCCCAGAATTCATTGTATAGCCGAACAGTCGCAGCGGCTCCGTCTTCTTCTCTCTTTCCCAGGTCTGTCAGTCAGTCGTGATATTTAATGCAAAGGCACCAGACGTACAGCGCGCAGAGCTCAGCCATGTGATTGAATACTTTATCTGCACCTGCATGATCAGAATCAGATACGGCCGATTACTTGATGCTCTCTCTGCCTCTCTCTGCCGCCTCCTCATTGGTTGCTGTTGTTGGGGTCACAGAGACGCACGCGTTCACCTCAGAAGCAGCGGATGTGTCAGAGGAAGTGGATGCAAGAATTGAATGCAATTGCCCCCCAAAAAAGGCTTTTCTCATTAGATGACACTGAGATAAAGGTGATGGCAAATCCAATTTCCCAGTGTACACACTCTCTGGAACACACAGTGTGGGAGTACAGATAATGTGTTCATGTGCCAGTGCGCAGCTTCCATATGTTCCTGCCTCTGGCGATGTATTCTCCACTGTAATCTCATGATACATGCACGACAAAGACAAACAAAATATAGTTGTTTTGAAATATCTCCCATGACCAGCTCACTGCACTCGCTGTGTTGATGCATCCACAATAAAGAATGATGAGACTCAATGAAGGTTTTGATGATCACCCGTAATATCTCAACCATCCCATATACTTAGGATTTATGGGATGTAAAAACAATGTTGGGAGCTCCATACATCATTACCAGGGGTTTAGAGGATGTTGTGTTTATTTTCGACAGTGTTGAGGAAACGGAGCGCCGCCCTTGTTCTCCTCCTGTGTTCTCTGCTCAGACCCTCCGAGCTGACCGTCCTGTTCCCAGACGTTTTACGAGGATCCTCCCGGCGGAGAGTAAATGAATATGAAGTATTCTTCCGGAGCCACAGACAGCTCTGACTGTTCCGCTCCACGTACTTTAGACCCATCATTACCGTTTGAATACCATCCCCGTAACTTGCAAATGAAACGTTTGAATAAGCTTATCCTTTCAGAGTTTTTGTTCCCCCCCGTATCTCATTTCCTTGCTCAGTCCGTTTTGCCTCACCTCAGCGTCCCGATTGTAAATCATGTCACGTCATGATTTCTGACGTGTGTCTCAGGCCTCCTCTCTGCGCCTGCTCTCTGATTTTACTGCTGCGTTTGTAATAATGATCATCACGTCCTCCCGCCCTCTGACAGGCTGTACGAGGGGAAGGAGCAGGCCGAGTTCGAGGATTCGCTGAGGAGGCTCTTTGAGTCCATCAACAACCTGATGAGGAGCGACTACACCACCACTCTGCTGCTTAGGGTAATCACACACACACACACACACACACACACACACACACACACACACTCGCCCCGCACACCTGTAAAACACACCTTTATTTACTGCTCCGTGCACCTCCTCACACTCCTCTTCACCTCTTACCTGCGCCTTGTTTCCCCTCCATTCCTCCTCGCGCCTCTTTCAGTCCACATTAGTATTCTGCCGCGCGACGTCCTCCTCTTGTTCTCTCTCTCTGCTACAAAGCAGACGAACAAACACTCACTGAAAGTTAGGAACACAGACCAGGAGCCCCGTGAAAATAAAATGGGTCCTGTCACACAGTTTCTGATGAGAGCCCCGGTGTCACCTTCTGTTAAACGTGTGTGTGTGTGTGTGTGTGTGTGTGTGTGTGTGTGTGTGTGTGTGTGTGTGTGTGTGTGTGTGTGTGTGTGTGTGTGTGTGTGTGTGTGTGGCAGGTTGCTGCTCTGAAGTACCTGCCAACGGTCCTGCATGATGTTGAGAAAGTCTTTGATGCCAAGCTCCTGAGGTAAGCCTCTCAGTGATGGTGTCGAAGCTCAAACGTGTCCTCACAACTATGGATGTATATGTTCACACACACACACACACACACATTTCCATACAGCTAGAAACACATGTGACTGAATAATAGATTTCCAATGTGCTGACTCACCTCAATGCAGACCAAGGTCAATGCCTTTACCTCAGTGTTTACATTAGATCCAGTTCGTTTTGGATTCACCGAGTGTGAAGCTCCAACTCAACATTGGCTGCGTCTCCTCATCCTCGACCTTGACTGAGTATCAGTCTGTGAATGCGGCTTTGGCATGTTTCTCTTTTTTTAGGGTGAACCAGTTCACAATCCTACAGTTTCACGTAGCAGATGCATTTGGCTTTGGATGAAAGCCTCTGAGGGTGGATGGAGAGGTTGGGAATTGAACCTACGACCTGTCCAGGTCTTTTGTTCACTTTTACTGGTCCACAGGTGTCAAAGGTCAAAGCAACTGAGCTGTGGTCCTTCTCGTCAGTGTTTTGATCTGCATGACATCACAACTTCTAACGACCGTTAATGGTTCGGCCCAACATTTCCTTATTTAACACAACGGATGTCCGACTGCTTGGAATGACGAGCACGGACCAGATCAGCCTCTTCCCTCTGGGCGCAGGTTTATTGTCTTGAGATGTAAAAACAAAGTGATAAAAATGTGTTCTAGCAGCTTTTGTGCAATTAAACTGCTAACATTGCACAAAATGTGATAGAAGCATAAAGTACCATCAACTACACTATCAATATTTAGTCTATTATACTCATTCTTAGGTTATATTTTCTGTCCCAATAGTTCGCTATTTACTATCTATTATGTGTTTTATTATACATTTGGTATTTAAGTGTGGGGAAACTTCACTTTCTTTTTTTTTTCATAGTGGTGTTTTATTTTTTCGTCTTATGCCCAAAAGAGCGAGGTGCGACGGTGAATCGGGCTTCACCTGACCTTTGTGAGGGAAAAGCCCAAATGTCCTCCCAGGGGTCTGAGACCAAAGCAGGTCCTCACAAGTCCAGAGACACACTGAGGTGTGATTCAGGGACGCTGACGATGGACGGCCGCTCAGCTCAGCTTCCTTTCCACTTGGCTCGTCTTCTGTGTCCCTCGTCCCCTCTGTCCTCCACTCCCTTCGTCCTGGCCAAGACACGCACGCACGCACACACACAAACACAGACACACACACACACACACACACACACACACACACCCTCCCCTCCATGTGATTTGTATCAGATGACCAAATAAAACCTATTTGAACTCCTCTCCCAGCCTCCTGAAGAGCAGTGTTGGTCTGAGTGGGTTGTCTCACCTCTCCTTGACCCACAGTTACACCAACACCACACTGCTCACTCAGAACCTGGCCCCGGCACACGCAGATGCCGTTGCCTTATTTTCCTTTTCTTCGACCAACTCAAAAAATTCCAGGCACTTCTGTTTGCCCTCCAGCAATTTTAAAACTAAACATGTGCCCCTTGTTTTGGCCTGACCTTATCACTTCTCCGAGAGACGGTGCGAATCGACATTCTCTTGACTCGGCACATTCCATTTCACCAGCGCTGACGTCCTCGTCGATTCCACGTTCACCTCTCTGTGACCTGTGTGGGCTTTTGTCCCTCCCTGTTTGGGGATTATCCACATCTGCCACCTCAGGCCCCCTGAGTGGCGAAGTGTCAACACTGTGTGGCAGAGGCTCTACCTGTAACACCTGCCACACACACACACACACACACACACATACACACACACGCATGCATCGTCGGGCAGGTGATGCAAGG
The DNA here is from genome assembly GCA_016785325.1 of Chascanopsetta lugubris. NCBI lineage: Eukaryota > Metazoa > Chordata > Actinopteri > Pleuronectiformes > Bothidae > Chascanopsetta > Chascanopsetta lugubris. Next base: position 23,156 of record JAFBJT010106170.1, read on the forward strand.
CGGACAGTTGGAAATCAGCGCACATATTCTCACTCCCCGGATTTGAAAAAAACTTCTTCACCTTCACCGTCCATCTTCTCTGCCTCTTCACACACAGACTCAGAGATGCACAATTAATAGCCGAGTCATCTGAACTTTTAAAGGGAGGTCTCCGTTGCATTTTTCATCAGAAGCAGCCCGGGGGCAGCGTTTCCTACCAGCAGGCTGTGTGAATCACAATCACAGCGCAGGAGGTGGACATCAAAGCTTTGTCTCATGTCTCCCTGCACGTTCGTATCCATGCACCTTGTAATCCCGCCCCACAGAGTGATTCCACCGAGCAGTGCAGGAGCACGCATGAACGGTGGTGTGTGTGTGTGTGTGTGTGTGTGTGTGTGTGTGTGTGCATGTGTGTCCTCTGCATGTGTCCACGGGGTAAAGGTTGACATTTTGGGTTCTAATTAGACTCTGCTCCGATGGTCGGTGAGGCTGAATCATCGGCACAGAGCATCGGTGATGCAACCTGTTCTCATAGCGGCTCATTAACATCAAAAGTCCAAGCGTGTCCAGGCGCTGTGATTCACTCTTTCATTACTTCTGTTGAACCGAGTCAAGTGTTTTCACATTTTAAAGGTGCAGCGTCCGTGATTTGGTGACATCTAGTGGTGGAGTCGCATGTTGTATCCATCATCAAGGCTCAACTCATGTATTGTCATGATGTAATTGTTTTGACATGTATTTCGAGGTGACAGAAATGACCAAAATCGTACACACTGCACCTTTAAAGGTGGAATAGCCATTTTTTAGAATCACTTTAAAATCCAATTAGTGAGCATGCTAAAAAAAAAATAGACATTCCTCTGAGCAGCCTCAGGTCATTTTCCTATTAAATGTGACAGGACTGTGATGTGTAGGACTCGCTCGGGGCCAGCGCTCTCTCGGAGCGGTGTCAGTTAGCTAGCCAGCCTTCGTACGGCAGCAACAGAGCATTCAAGTCCAGATATGGAGCCTGCAAACAAATGGGCGGCACTCTCACTCTCCTGACTTGTGCGAGACCCCTGTCACCATGGCAACCTATCCAGCGAGCTGGCCGACAGGAGACCCAAAGCCCTGCCGGAGAGGTGCCGTGATTTTGGAGGGGTGCAGTTTTGTTTCGATTATCTTTTGTCGTCAACTTTTGCTCTCATCCAATTAGTGTAAGCAACGGAGCACCGACTGCAGTTCCCCACACTGCCACAGGTGGCCCTCTTTCGCTTTTATCAGAAAGTTCCGTGGTGCACCTTTAACCAGACAAACGCCCACATTTGGAGACAGACACTGTTTAATCCCTGTAAGTGGCGCCAGGGTTTGGAATCGTACTGTGTAATTGTTTTTAAATTGAATGTGGGACAAGGGATGAGACAAACCTGAGTCTGCATTTCAGCATGTTTCAGCTTTGGATCCTTTGTTTTCATGCACTTTATGTATTACACTCTGACACAGGGGCTGCTTTTAGTGGTTGCATCGCCTATAAATTCCGGGATGGGACAGATGATTAAAGCTGCACTTAATATGGAGCAGTGGCCTTTTTTTTTTAATCTTAAATGAATTGAGGAGGTTTCATGATGGAGTAAACATCCACCTCCATCCATTATGCAAACCACTTATTCCTTTATGGGATGGCTGGAACCAACCCGAGTGGACCCGGGGCAAAAGGTGACCAGGCTGCAACATAGAGTGACCTGCATGACCTTTGGTCAAATCAGAGTCAGGCATCCCTCAAAACCTACACAAGGTTGGTGGTTCCCTGTCTCCCAAGCTGAAGAGTCCTTAGGGCGAGAACCTGATCTCCATCTTGCTCCATAGTCTCCCGCACAGAGAGCAGCTCATGCTGCCGCTGCACTCTCTCTGAATGTTTCTGCGACTGGGTGAATGTAAAGCGCTCAGCACTTGTCACTATGTGCCACAAACACTATTGACCGTTTACCGGCAGCCAATCAGAGACAGTCACCCACTCGTGCTCAATGCTGTGATCTGTGAGGAATCTCGAGTGAGTTCATTACAGCGCTAAACATGGCGGAATAATCAGGACGCTGACTTTCCAAAACAAACGCAAACCATCAGTGGGAGCGCAGTAATGGCTGCGCACATGTTCAACCCCCCCCCCCCGCCTCCCCCCTCCCCCCCCCAAAACATGCAATCATCCTGCACATCAATTATTCATGCTCCCCCTCTCCCCCCCTCTCTCCCCAGTGAACTGCTGCGCGACTTCTACTCCTGCAACTCCCCCGAGAAGCTGCCGAAACACCAGGTGTCCTCCATGACGGAGATCGTGCGCAGCCAACTCTTCCAGAGACAAGGTGTGTGCGCGTTCCCTCTAATCGCAGCCCTCGGCTCCGAGCGAACGGCCGACTCGGCGCCTGTGCCGAGGCTTCATCCGGGACGGCCGCCTGGAGCCGTCCTGTGCGCGAAACCCCGCACAGAGCGCCGGTTTTGCTCTTCGTTGAGACCGTGGAGGTTGAGATCGCGCCAAGAGGTCGGTTGTACGTCGAGTCATCTGAGCCGGGCAGACAGACAGACAGACAGCTGCTGCTGTTCTCTGTCTACTCCATGTTTTTGCTCCCAAGGATTTGTCTGGTTCCGGCACAGTGGCTGAAAGTGTGCCGCTGCTAATGCTGCGAGCATAATGTTCCATTCCCCGTGGGCCAATCCAGTAAGGCACTCTAGTTAAAAGCATCAGCCAAATGGTTATGGGCCACGCTGGTGTTTATGCATTTATGCTTTATTTACTTTACTGACTCGTGCATTCAAATGGAATCACATTTATTAATACGCAGTCACGTTGACTTGATGTGACATATTCAATTACTGGTGTAGCGCAGTGGATCAGATTCCAGAGTCAAGGCTCAATGGTCCATTTTAATTCAGCCTCGCTGCACCGACTTGCCCTCAATCATGGCCTGCTATATATTCCTGATTCTACATGGTGACTCATCGTTTAATCCTTGAGGTATTGTTGGAAACTTGGATGGGAAATGACACTGAGTGCGCTCCTTTGTCCAGATTTGATGGAGAAACGTACATGATAGTTTTTGGACCCGAGTCTCATCCCTCCTCTGAATCACCTCAAAGTTGTTCCAGTAGTTTTTGCATTATCTGGCTGACGAAGGAAACAAACAAAGAAAGCGCTCTGAAATGCACATGCATGCTTGCAGTCAGCCTTTAAGATCAAATGATTCAATACTTGTGACCTGACACATCCATGACTTTTACAACATCCCTAGACCAAGTGTTTTGACTAACTGTGATGGCAAAGAGAACTAAGGTAACCATAAGGGATTTTGAATATTAGTCCAAATGACTGTATTCGCCTATTCGATGTTGAATAAAGGGAATTAGGCTTCTGCATTGAAGCTAAGTCCTAGTCTCTGAATGAAAACTAGAACTATATATAGCGGCGGACTGCAAGAGCCGTGACTGGTCCGCTTGGTGCAGCTTCATATTTCCAGCTGGCAGTTTCTGGACTCGCCTGCTTTCTCTCCATCACTTTGACTTTGAGTAAAAACACAGAGAAAATGAATGGAGTGGCACTTCTGGAAGAGGAAGTAAATACTTTTAATATCTGTCAGCTCCGACTCGAGCGCTCGCCGCGCAGAGACCTGACCGGCCGTTGTTGTGAATTAAACGTCAGCTCAGAAAGTGGGCAAAGCTCAAGTAGAAAAAAAAGGAAGGCCCATGTTGCTGCTCTGCGCCTGTCAGCGTTCTGGCAGAGAAATGATGCGAGACTCAGAGTGAACCTTTGACTTGGCTGTGGAACAGGAGTGGAATCTGGCCTCAACCCAACTACTTCCTGCCTCAGTTTGAATTCAGGAAAGAATAATGTGAATTTGTTCTTTTCTTGTTTGACAATATTTTTCTCGTCGCTTTTTTTTTTTTTTCTTTTTGAGAAACTGTATTTGATCGTAGGACGCTGATGCTGCTGTGAGACACAATTAGCGAGCTGCTCTGTTCACCTCCAATCAGCACAGCCAGACACCTTCTCATTACAATCAGCGCAAGTACAGGCACTTATTACTCCGCTCCTCCACCGACGGTAAAGGTCATTTCGAGTCGCTCCCGCCGAGACTCCGAGCATCATCGGCGTCGGACACATGATGGCTTCCTTTTGTCCTTGTGCTGTTGACACCCTCCCTGCGCCCACACTGACAAAGAGAAATCGAGTCGATTGTTCCCCACTTGGTGTTTGGGGCTGAATGCGGAGGAAGATGAGGTCATACCGGGGGGCGGAGCCAATCTCGGATGGGCAGATGAGACACAAGTGTTTTCAGGCGGCCGCAGCTTCACCGTCATTAGCGCGTCACTTCCTCCTGCTCCACATTGAAATGATTTTCCTCGGAGGTGTCGGGGGACACATCGTTGAGTCTGTGGCGCAGCTTTAAAGTGCACCGCACATCAGCGATGACACCGCCCCCCCCCCCCCCCCCCCCCCCCCCCCCCCCCCCCCCCCCCCCCCCCCCCCCCCCGCACCGCACATCAGCGATGACACCGCCCCCCCCCCACCCCCCGACCCCCCCGCTCCCCCACTCCTCACCCCCCCTCACCTCTGTTGAGACCTGTAATGTCTGTCTAATTTGCTTGTAGTGGGCTGATAAGTGGTGGCTGCCCCAGCAGAGGTGACGTATGGAGTGGGCTAATGTGGCCCCACTGTATAATACGTGCGTTATGGAGTGGAAGCAGGTAATTGGACCTGCGCTTTGAAGACGTGGAAGAGTCTCTGCCACAGACGCTTGACAACGTCTCACTCGTGTGCATGACTGCGTTCCGAACACACACACACACACATTAGTGTCTGTTCCTTTCAAGCTGGCTGATGCGCTTTGTGAGTGCACTTGTGCATGGAGGTGTTTGTGCATCGGTGCGTTCTTAAGAGGCGTGTGCAGTCGCTGGGTTGTTGTTGTTGTTGTTGTTGGTGTTTTTTCTTTACCGCAGCCGGCCGCGCTCATCCGTCAGTCGCTGCCAACCCCGGAGCCGGTAGCCGCACCGGAATGCGGTCCTTTAGTATCGATCCCGGCTCCAGTGATTGATTCCCCGGGGGCGGAAGCGACGGGCCCGGTCCTCTGGCTCGCTGACAAGACGCGCAGAGTTCCACTCCGGCGCCGGGTAGGGAAGCGAAGGGAGGGAGGGAATTGATGACAATCAGAGTAAAAGGGAGGGAGAAGGGGAACAACAGGTAGAACGGGAGCGAGAAATGATTTGGAGGCAAAGGATCACAGCTGAGGATCACAGCACCGATCTGTCACGTCCGCCCACACACAGTTCTGTTGTTTACGAACACGGTTCCACTCTGTGGCGTCTTTGATCATGTATGTGCTTTTGTCACGTGTGTGTGTGTGTGTGTGTGTGTGTGTGTGTGTGTGTGTGTGTGTGTGTGTGTGTGTTGTTTTGTGTCCTCTATGCTCAATGTGCCCCTGCACATACATCCTACACTGAATCTAATTGAAGTATTAATTATTCAAGTGTATGTGTTCGCACCTCTGTGTCCACATGTGTCCATATCCTCTGTACTTCAGGTGAAAAGTGGCCTATGTAGCAAAGTCTTGCCCAATTAGACTTAAAGGAACATTACGTAGGGTTTTTTTTTGTGTGTGGTTTTAAATCAGATTTAAATGCTAAGGAGTGAACAAGCTCGGTCGCCTCTGTCCTTTCTTTGGTCTGCTCCTCCGTGAAGTCACTCCTGTCGCACTCGACATCGGTGTGACGTGCATGACTTGTGTGCACGTTCCAGAGCCTATTCCCCACTCAGGCCAGGCGGCGTCTTAATCTAGTTAGCTCTAATACAGCAGTGACGGCGTTTAACACTCAAGCATTGAGTCTGCAAACAAATGGTGAGCAGCCGAGTGTTACTGCTGCTGAGTCACGGCTGCTGCTTCTCTCTGTCTTGCATGTGCATCGGCTTAAGCCGGAGCTGTGTCACCATAACCCCCCCCCCCCCCCCCCCCCCCCCCCCCCCCCCCCCGGCTGGGGCCCCCCCTTCTTCCCCCGCTCCCCAGCCTGGGATGGAGCTCCAGTTTCCTCCGCCACTGATGGGTGAAGCTGGGTGCTCCGTGTTGTTTGTGATGTTTACTCAAAGCCAGCCAGCGTGAGGACAAGGCTGCATGGGCGAGCGACAGAATGCTGACCGCACAATACTGCGCTGCCACGGGAGTCGGTATAAACAACCTTTAAATATGAATGTAAACTAATGGGCTTTGTCCCTTTTTCAATGCATACACAAAATAGAATTACTGTCCGAGGCAAAGAATGGGAAGATGGGGGGAATATGTGGATGCGGGCGACGGATGGTTGAGGAATGGGGGGAAAAGGGGCGAACAAGCAATTTTACAAATAATAACGAAAAAGAATTGGTAAAGCAGCTTCAAGGGTGAGTAAAAGAAAAAGGGATGTGATGGGGAAAGACAACTCCGAAAGGATTAAAGTTTAAAACCTGTTTACTTTCTATCCAAGCCTGCATCGTGGCTGTCACCCCCTTCCTCTGAGGAAAGGAGAGGAGGGGAGGACATATTTATTCATTTCTGCTTATTCATTACTTCACCCGCACACCGGGGCCATTCCATCTCCATGCCCACCTCAGCAAATGGGGGATGACACTGCCCTTAATTGAGATGCATTTTAGCGGCGGGATGCTAATCAAAGAGCTCACACATGCTCCACTGCCACTGGTCCAGGGGGCTGAAATATGCGGCAGAGCTGAATTACATATTTATAATGGGTAATGGCCCCTGGTGTCCTATCACCGCGCTGCAATACACATTTAATAACCCACACCTGTCTGTCTGTCTGTCTGTCTGTCTGTCATTCTGGCCATCTCCAGGGAGAAATGTCAAGCCTCTGACAGTGAAGCCGAGGTTAGATGATGGAGGGGAATACATGTGTGTGTGTGTGTGTGTGTGTGTGTGTGTGAGGGAGAGAGAGAGAGAGAGAGAATGTGAGGGCGAGAGATTGCTTGCTCATGTTTGACAGAAAGTGAGAATGGACAATTTCACCCATCATCAGTTTGGTTTTCACCGTAGTCGAATACAGATTTATACAAACATTCAATTAATAATAAGAAATGCCATTTGTTTCGTGTGCACCCCTTTATTGAAATTAATTGGTTTTGATGAATGTCTACACCTCCCGGGCCTAGTGAGCCTTTGCTCCAGTGTTTGCTCGCCTTATCTTCACCATTCTGCAGCTCATTGTCTCAGAGCCGCTCGGCCTCGCCTCCTGCCCGCGGCCGCGTTGATCTCAGAATGAAGAACAGTCGTATCGTGGAGGGAGTGAGCGCTGATTGCGTGACGGACCCAAACAAACCCTGATCTGGAGTCAGTGATGCAAGATTTCCCTGTTATTACAGTGGTACATTCTTGAGGCGGTGATATTCGCCGACCTCAGCAGCCCTCGCCCCATCCTCTGCTTGTTCACGCAGCAGTAATAATGAAGCTAACTGGCTTTATTGTGCACCCACTTTTCTCAGCAGGGAGCCAACTTTTCTTTTTCACTGCTGAATTAACAACGTTAAATAGGACTGTGGAATATTCTGCTTTTTTTTGCATGTTTTCTTCTTTTTTAGCGGCTTGTGTGAATGTGCTTTGAATGAAAGAGGTGTTCGAATCTCTAGTGAAGGACACTACAAGCATTTTCTAGATATATGAGAGAGTCAACTCGTTCTCCAATCAGAAAATAATCAAAACGAATGCACCCAACCTTGAGTCAAATAGGTTCTCTTTATAACTATCCACATAGTCTCTGACAGAGTCCAACACACAAACGACAGAAAATCCAATTGAAATTTCTTGAGGAATAAGAGAAATAATTGATAACTAGAAATCAAACCATCTGCATATTTCGATGAAAACACAGTCCTGGCTGATTTGATGAAAGTGACGGCTGATTGGTTGAATATCGCAGCTCACAGAATTCTGGCTGCAGAAAAACAAACCCCACCCTCTTTAGTAAAGAAGACAGACACTAACTGTTACTTTTACCTCACATTATTCCCTGTTTTTGAAAAAAAAATGGATTAAAAAAAATTACTCATAAAGTGACATCTCACTGTATGAGTCCTCTTTGGTCCTCTCCCCTAAAATGATAGATGTATCACTGATGCCTTGATACCAGGCCGATATGAACCCTCCTGTGTCAGTCGCCCCTGAATTTTCCTCCTTCAGCTCCTGTAATGAGTGTATCTCTGAATAAGCTGCAGGATGAGAGTCGGCCTCATGTCCACTTCGAATTAGCCCGTGTACCTTGACAATGTTGGATCCACTCCGGTAAAAACATACACAGTACATTTATAAAACATCGGCCAAACTTCCTCCTGCTCCCTTGATATTCTGCCATCAAGCTTTCAGAGAAATCTCTCTAATTATGTGGCGCCAGATCCTCTTCCTCTTGTCTCCTGCTCTTGGTTTTAAAAGCACTGAAGTTTATGGACAAAATCTCCGTGTCCCCAGAGTCACAGTAAACAGTCACTTTCCTCTGCTCCACCTCTCTGGAACAAACTCCCAGAGATGAGTTCTGAACCTCTGTGATTTTAAATCAAAATGGCAGAACGTGTTGTGCGGCGCAAGATTTCGCTCTCTGTCTGTAGAAATAGAATTACGAATGAGTATAAATCGACGTGTTTATAAATGTATAATCACCTCAATGTTTGACTTGCCTTTTAAACTTAAATGAGCCCTTGGATGTTGATTTATTCAGGAGGGTCTCCTCCGCACGGGGGCCGCCATGTTTTTACGATAGCCCAGATTGGACCTTGACTGACGACCAAGGGCTACCACAGGTTCTCCTGCCAGCTCTGATGGGAACGGTGAGGTGTACGGATACAAAATCCATCTTCACCTGTAGATGTCACCAAATCTTACACATGGCACATTTAAGTGAAACAACAAACTATTCCCTTTCAAGTTAAATAAGGTTTAAACAAGCAGTAGATATGTGTTTAATATGAACCTGCAGGTTCTAGCTGTTGTTCAGGCCCACATTCATTTCAAAGCATGTCATTATATACGAATAGATGTGTTGTGTTTTTATCATTACCCTGGAGAAGAAGACATGCAATGATTGACTTGTAATGAAGTGCTCTCCCACTGTCACATGTGCTAACAACAGGGGTGTATGCAAATCTGGATGTGTGCTGTGTGCGAGTGTGTGCGCGCTAATGTCCAATAGTGCGACGTATGCAGCTCTCTGTGTGCGTTTCTCATAACCGCATTTGAAGGGGATTTGATTTTCCCTTTTCTCGCTCCACTCAGAAATACTCCTGATGTATTCAGCGTACGCTCTCGGGATTAAAGGTCCCTGGCGAGCGCATACAATATACACACATCTATGCATACAATGCGCGCATGGCGCGCACATAAGCTGGGAAACGTGCACCGGCATGCGTGTGCGTCCCGTGGCGCGGGGTTAATCTGGTTTCGAGAGAAAATTAAATGTAGCGGCCACATTATGGCTTAATTTAGACAAATTACAAAAGCATCAGGCGTCGGCCGTGACAGATTGAGAGCATCAGCGCCGACAGAGGGCGCGGGAGCGAGGCGGAGGTCACGGGGAGCAGAGAGCAGAGGGGCGGAGGGATGAGTCTGTCATTTTGTTTGCTCACTCGTTCCCAAAGCAGGTCAAAGTCCCTCATTCAATCCACTGACCCCCCCCTTCCCCGGCCGGGCGGCCATTTCCCCGCGTCCATCTGTGCAGCTGGAGGAAAAGGCTGCTGCCGCCTCGCCCGTCTTGTACTTCCTCGTAAACAGATTACGGGAAACCACGGGTGTGTCAGCACAAAGCGCTCTACAGACAAACCCCTTACATTATAGGGGATGTTTATGGGATGTGGCTCTTGTGGCAGAAAGTCAACAGAAGCTGCCCGTGCCATCTCCAATATAATCGAAACGAATGTCAGTAATTCATATAAACGGCAGGAATCTCATTAGGTAAATTGCTGGAGTTTCACCGCAACACTTTCTACAGTATTATTGACATTGTTCACACCAGTGGCCGTGCACCCTCCCGCTGTGATTACTCAACAGACGCATGTCGGAGCTCCGTCATTACGGATGAGTGATGTATCGTACGGTTATTATCGGCAGGATTTAATCAGTGCTGAGTGATCTCGCTCGTCTGCGCTCGCTCCACCAATCAGCATTAGAGACGGGTCACTTCAGGGCCCACTTACAACGAATGGGCTTTCTCCGCATTCGGCTGCAGAGAGACAAAGATACGGCCGATCAGTCGAGTTAAAGAACTCCTTTCCGCCGCGTCGGTGAAAGTCAAGTCAGACACGTGACATCACGTGACAAAGACTGTTGTGGACATGGATGTTGTGAAGGGTTTGATCTGTCGCGGATTCTCTGACTGTCTCTGCGAAACAATGAAAACGCCTTGTTGCACCACGGCTGCAGGAGCTGTTGGAGTCCACAGGACCAGAGAGTTGTTCATCTGTACTCCCATGTACATGTCTGTCCTTTCCCAAACTGGAGAGTCGCTTAAGTGCTGCCGGAAATTCAGAAGTAGGTTAGCATGCCACCATAGTGGTTCCCTTATTTTGGTATCGGTGAGTTTAAAAGAATCAAATTAACTTTCCATTCACACGGCTAGAATGTGGCTAACACAAGCCGAGGAGACACTGAAACGTCATTAAGTAGAGCACTTAAGAGCTTTGAGTTGACAGTGTGTAAATAGGATGACGTGGCTGACAAGGTTTCCCCGTGTCATCATCTGTGATTGTGACGATGACCTCATGCAACAACGTTCTACTTTGTTAATGGCCTGTTTTTTGCTTTTCACCTCTAATGAACCAATCAGGCTTCATAAAGTGGTGTCAGCACTCATCACTTGCATTGTTGAGTCCACAGTCACAGATTCGGTCATTTACGTAATCACACGTTATTTATCTTCAACACATAAATACAGTAGGTCCTAATGGGTCCTAGACCCAATCAAGCCATTCACAGTGTGGCGCGTCCTGTGTCTTTAATAGGAAGCAGACGTTTGCCTGTGGGATGGATGTGAGTGAGGCCGGCTGTATATTTTTGCCTGCCATGTTTAGATCAACCTGTTTTACTGTGATAATGGCAGTTTTATGTCAGCTGAGTGAGTGAGTGAGTGAATGTGCACGTCCCCTGTTTTATGATCAAGTGAGCGCATGTCTCCATGTTGTTTCCTCCGTCACAGACACATTTAGAGACGAACACGTGATTTGTAAAAAAAAGCACATCGGCCGTTTACCCTCAAGCTGTCAGAGAGTTTCTCCTCCTCCCTCCTCCCTCCTCTCGCCACAATCGAGTTTTCCTTCGATGGCTGACATCACATCGACTGTTGTGGCATCGCATCGAGGACCGTGTCACGCGGTGATGTAAATGTTGTGGGGTCATGTGCATGAGCACCCGGCAAATAAGTGCTCACTGTACCTGGAGAGAATATTGGATGTAAATGGGGTCCAAAACACACACGTGTGTGTGTGTGTGTGTGTGTGTGTGTGTGTGTGTGTGCGTGCGTGCGTGTGCGTGTGTGTAGGCCAACCATATGCTGTCAAACACACATGTTATGGTGTTTGACAGCAGAGAGACATCTGCCACAAATGATTTCTGACTGTCGTGGCGCAGGCCAACCCAAAATAGTTGCTCTGACTGCAGAGCTCAGTGTCGATGGTGCCAGAAGGTTAATGAGAGAGAGAGAGAGAGAGACAGACTGGGGGGGGGGCGC
>JAFBJT010106170.1:37539-49089 GCA_016785325.1 Chascanopsetta lugubris
GGGGGGGGGGAGGGGGGGGGGGGGAGGGGGGGGAGGAGGGGGACAACCGATGGGAGGGGGAGGGGGAGAGGGAGAGGGGGGGAGGGGGGAGGCAGCGAGGAAGAAGACAACGCACGCAGATTTATCTGAGCCTGAGAAATCCCACCTCATCTCATTATCACGTGCTGTAGTTTATTGTGCTCTGGCTGTCACGTGGACAAAATGGAGGGAGGAGAAGGGATGAGCTCGCTGCTGAGCCATCAAAGCTGCCCGGCGTGGTGGTCCGCCAGCAACCCGCCGCCTCTGCGCTCGCACTAACTTTCTAACCCGAACGCACGACGCACAAAGACCCCAGCTCTCACGCAACAAAAAGGACCGTCACACTCAGGCAAATAGACACACATCGGCATTAACGCGTGGAGTCCAGGATTACCGCTTGAATAAATAGACGTTTTCGACTGAATATGGATGAGTCCTTGAAGCTCCCCCGGAATGGGTTTTGAATATATATCGTCACCTGCGTGTGTGTGTGTGTGTGTGTGTGTGTGTGTGTGTGTGTGTGTGTGTGTGTGTGTGTGTGTGTGTGTGTGTGTGTGTGTGTGTGTGTGTGTGTCTTTCCTCTGGGCACAGGTGTGTCAGTGAACTGCAGCCTGATATTTGCCCTAAGACCTTGATTTCCATTTGTCCGTCAGCGCCTGTTGGCAGAGCTTTCTCTCTGCCGCAGCGCGGCTGCATTGATTTAGTGTATTGTTGCACCGCCCAGAGCCGCAGGAGTCACTCCGGCACGTGGAACCCTGGAAAAGCCAACAGCACCTGGCAAAGTGCAACCATCGGTTCATGAGCTCCATCTTTTCCAACCGTCTGAAATGATAATGCTTAACATATAAAAGGTGACATCCGTTTTTGGAGAGCAATGAAATCCAGTTTCAGCTCGTTCCCTCTTTCTTTGATGTATTTTACAGACGGAGAGCCTCGTTTTTTTTTTGAGGAATCAGAAAGATACACTTTGACAAAATGCAGCTGACATATCCCGGCCTCCCCATCAGCCCTCATGTGAAAGCCACACTGCCCTACTACTGCGCAAAACTAGGTGGAGGAGAGGGCGCTGGGAGAACAGCTCCATTGATTTTGATTACATCATATGTGACTTGTTAGCTTGCTGGTTATTGTCTTAGCTTCAGCGGTGGCTCCTCCTCCAGCTTGATATGAAAATATCAATATGAGTGCACGTGAGAACCAATGATCTAAAAAGTGTTTCATAGACCAGTTACAGTCTCCACTCGTGAGTCACTTGTTCCGTTGATTGAAACAGAGAAATATTGAGTGTCTGTTTATTGATACATCATTTCTTATGGTGGAAGCTGATGGGACAGGACGACAATAAATGTGATGGAAGATGAAGGACACGTTGAGGGTCACTAAATTGGAAATCAACTCCACTTATTCGCTGGCCGTGTGTGTGTGTGTGTGTGTGTGTGTGTGTGTGTGTGTGCGCGCGCGCTCTACGGCAGCATCTGTATTAAAAGGTCTATGGGTAAATGCAGAAGGCATCCATCATGTTTGGTTGCTCCTCTGACTTGATTTGCTGTGAGGAGGCGGGGTTTGTTTTTCGTTTAAATTTTTTTTTTTTTTAAGATTATCCACACATGGGGGTGATTTTCTTTTTTCCGTCCTGCGTTCGTACGATCGGCAGGAAGTCCTTGGAAATGGAAGAGATTCCGTGTCCCCTTAAAGAAGGGCCCGGACCTGCAGCGCAGCAGCGGAGCTGGAGCTCGCAGGAGTCTCACAGCCCCTCCGGACCACGGCGCGGCTCAAAGGGAGATATTCATTCCTGGGCCAGGCCAGAGAAACACCTGTGCGCTTAAAGGTCCCGTTCCACATGAGGGACTCGACACGTTCAAGTACAGGATGTTGGAAGGAGCGTTACACCGAGGCAGCCCCGGGGCCTCATCGCTGTGGCTGCCCACATTCGGGGGGCTCCTGGGGCGATTTGAAGGGAGAGCGATTCTGAGCGAGATCAAAACAGACAATTCCCACCCAGACAGATCCGTCAAAGACTCAGGGGCTGGAGAGGCGCGAGAGCTGTTAGGATTCTCAATGTCTCCGGCGTCTTCTGTGAATTTTAAAACCGAGGAAGCAGCTGCTGACTAAACGAAAAGAGCGACACCCTGCATGTGCACTGTCCTCCCACAGCTGTGTAGGTGTGTTATCATCACAATTAGATGCAATGAAAACATAGTACTGCCGAGTCGGCAGGTTGTAATGTCCAGAGAAAGGTCAATGGGAGGTAAGTAGATTAAGTGTGTGTACAGTCCACTGTGTGTTTTGGAGCTTTGTACATCTCAACTTGTCTGGGTCAATTCAAAAATAACGAAGTGGACGTTTTTACATGACAACATCCTTGTCAATTTTCAATGTGGATGCTAGTTTTTATGGTTATTGGATTAAAAAAAAAAATTGCTCCTTGTACGTTTATTGTAGAAATGGAGAAAGTGAGAGCCCAAACATGTGAGGCAAAAACCAGCATCTTAAACAAGTGTTTGGATACGTTTGTTTATAGTGACACCTGTGGTCGTGATGGGATGCACACTCAGCATATTGTTGCTGGTCGAAGGCCCCCGCTGCCTCTGCTCTGTCTTCCTCACACGCATGCTCACACAGGCGCTCAGCCACATTCTCCAGCTCTGGACTTCCACCCAACACCTGAGTTTGAGTTCCTGCCTCTTCTTTCACACCAACATATTTACCCGTGCGCCACAACAAACCACAGGCTTGTAATAGGTTTTTTTCACTGGCTTTATAAATCTGCCTAATACACCTTTAACATATGCTCAATACCAAACATGCACAGGAAGGTTAAATGCCCGTTCAGCCTTCCTCTGTTGATTCGTGTCAGTTCTGTGACAAGTCACTCGCAGGAAGTCAATGGGCGGAGCCTCATCGATTGAATTGTTCCATCACTCCCGCACTTTCGCATGAGGTCAGCGAGGCAGGACGAGGACCTTGAAAGCCGCTGTACTGTGGTTCTCCTTCCTCTTGCACAGGCTCCTGACACAGTGAAAAAATGAGAAGCACACAGTATATTACACGGCGAGATACCCTTTCAACCCCCCCCCCCCCCCCCCCCCCCCCCCCAATCTGCGCTCTATTTCACTTCCTCGCCCCCCGCCCCCCCCCCAATCTGCGCTCTATTTCACTTCCTCGCCCCCTGAACGTGCAAGCGCCCGGCCTCGGTATCAGCAGGCTTTATTCTCCAGATCAATAGAAATAAAGAAGCAGGTGGTGATGGGGTCATTCCGCCGGGGGAATGAAGCTCTCCACACTTTTAATGGTACATCCAGCGACCGGAAGGCGGACGGATTAATTCCTCCGCCTGCACGCACAGAAATACCACCGACAAACCAGACCCATTGTTTTCTGCGGGTGAAAGATGATGAGTTCCTGCTGTGACGGATTAGAGAGGTTTACAGGAGTTCAACAAACACAAAGCTGGCGGCATTTAAAAGGGGCTTAGTTCAACATGTTTACCTTGATATTTTTTTCACAATATACGGTCTTATGTTATGATTGCCTGGCCCAAAGGAGAAGCTTTTGTTTTTCCTCCTCTTCCTCCTCCCACACCTGTCCGCCCCCCCCCCTGTCCTCTGTCTCCTTCTCTGCCCCCCACCCCCCTCCTCCGTGTCTGCGTGAGTCATGGAGTACGACCAGGATGCAGTGACTCATCAGATTCCTCTGTATGTCACTGTGATGGAGTGACTGTTGTGACGGGGGTCCTCTCAGCAGGCGTGGAGGCTCGGATCAGTTAATAATGACACCAACAAGCACCGGTCCAAATGAGCTTTTAATGGGCTTTGTCTACCCGCGGCTACAGGAGAGGGATGGTGTGGGTGGGGGGTTGGGGGGTGGGGGGGTGGGGGGTGGGGTGTGGGGGGGTTAGTATGTTTGGTGGGGGTCGAGAAGTTTATATCAGTAAGCTGAATGTTTCAAATGGTGCGGTTTTGTTTGATGAGTGTGATTTCACCTCATCAGTGATGAGTCAACAAAAGCAAATATGCCGTTGAACTTTCGATGCAACCTTTGATGGACCCAATGAATGAACATTAAACTGAATCTATCACTCTGAAATGACGTCGCTGACACTGTTAAGTCAATACCTCCTGCTCTGTTGCAGTGTTTGGTACTTTGGCTGCTGCTTTGTGTATCATCAGCGTTACCTTGAGGACGGCCTCGTTCACAATCATTCAACCATTCAATCACGACGTGACAAAAATACTGTGGTTTCAGAAGCAGACTTGTCATTGATTTCTCATTCAAATACAAAGGTTCCAAGGTTTTATTGAACATAAAGGGATTTATGAATATACATTTCGAGAAACCCGGACACATTTCAAGCAAGAACTGAGAGCAATGTCTATTTTTAAAGGTGCAATGTGCAGGATTTAATGAGGTAGTGGTACTTGGATACCTTACGAGCATGTTCGAGGATTTACAGTTTGTTATTTCTGGGCAACTGTAAAACCATGATGACGCAACATTTCAGCTTCCGTAGGGAGGAGCCACCACAGATCTACAAATAAAGGGCGCGTTCGAGGTTAATAAAAACAACAATCCTACATTCAGGAGATTATCCAACTAGAAATGCATTTCAATTGTATTGAATCCATTCCTGCTCTTAGAGATGGAAAATGATTCTTTAATCTTACCAGAACTTTAAAAGTCCCATGCACTCACAATATTGATGTCGGATGATAAATAAACACAATAATAAATGTGAACGTTTATTTCACGCTAAATAGCAGACTACAAAATGCTGCAAAAAGCAGGTCTAAGAGCTGAGTCACTCGGAGTCAAATCTAGTTTTTATACCTCAGCTCATATTATTCAGACACTTATAATAAAAGATAAAACACCAGTTACATGTCGGCAGTATCTCACAACCTCGACATTCCTTAAGGTTATTCAATCTTTTACAATCATTCAACACATTTTTAATGACCAACAATGATGAGAATTGTTTCAGATTTTAATTTGGCACCTTTCCAGTCTGGACCCTCTAACTAAGGAGGAAATTACTTTTGACAAGATTAATGACTTTTTCCCCAAAAAAAGCAGAGCTTGACGTGAAGAGCTGAATCTTATTACACCCGTGGATTTCAGGAAATGATGAACTTTACCGTTTAATGAAAAATGCTAAACTTGCACGTCGCCTGCCTCCACCTCAGTCTCCAGCTCAGCCCATCTGCTGCCGTACCCCTGCGACGATCCCCCGAAATGACTTTGAACAACCCCCAGAGAAGAACGGGGGACCGTTAGCAGCCATGAAGGATTCAGAGAAGAGTCAAACAAGAGAAACTGAAACTTTGTCTGGTTCTCGCAGCGCCGGACAAAGCGCTCCTTCCCAAATTCTCCCTCCGAGTGAGGTTTCAGCTTCACTCCCCACAAACCCTGGCTGTGCAGCTTCGTCTCGGGCCCAATAAGCTCCAGCGAAAGCTGCTTGTTGGACACAAACTCCAGCAAAGAGCCTTAATCGCATTCATTTATGTGTTTGTCCTTGTAACTGGTCCAGTCGAGCTGCTGTTTCCCGTTTGTAATGAGGCTTCCCTCGGGCGTTTTTCATCAGCGTGAGTGCGGCGCGCTGAGATCTCGGAAAGCACAACACTCCGATTTCCTTCACCTTCGCCCTCACTGTGACCTCACTGCGCCGCTGCCAGCAAGTACGACCTTAAGAGACACGCGGTGAGCGTACAGTCCAGTGTCCCGAGCCGCCCCCCGGTTTATCACCATCACCATCTAATGAAGGAAGTCATTGAATCACATTCCACTCTGTCACGTGCTGTCTGACACTTCTATGCTGACTGGCTCACTTTTTCCTCTCCGCCTCCCAGTCAAGTTTCCGTCTTTGACCGCGTCTGCCCTTTGCTCCCCCAGAGTGCCGGGATGTGCTGTTACCCATGATGCTCCGGGAGCTGAGCGGGGCGCTGGCCAGCTTGGGCGACGGGCCCCACGATGACAGGAGGAACAGTCTGGAGCTGCTCAACAAAATCCTGGAGGTCCTGAGCCAGGACAACGTGGTGAGCACCGCTTTGAACAGTCGCTCATCCGCAGAGGTGTTTGAGGGAAGTGGAGTGCGCGGAGTTTCCCATTATGACGGCCATGTAGGGTCATCAAATTTAATGTGAAGACTTTTATGGGAGGGCCTTAAGAACACGTCGTTCCTCGCAAATGTATCACAGCCAGCTCCTAATCACATCCTGCACCTGAGGCCAATGTTCCTCTTTCTCGTCCTCCCTCACTGTTGCTTAATTTCTCCTCTCATCAATTTCCACCTTCTGTCACTTGCGAGTCCTCTGCCTGTCGTCTCTGCCTCTATGTTCACGATAAGCACTTTTTGTGCAAAGTCCAATATTCCAAGTGAGGCCAGCATGTGTTGATTTTTATCATAAGAGCTAGTCGTGGGAACCGTGCTGCTCCCTGTGGTCAAACCGGGGTACTGCAAGACGCACCTGTTGAAACGGCATCAAACAGTGTGTCCAGGTCTTTATGATTCATCCATGTGACCGATACAGTTTCCCCCTGACACGTTTAAATGTCAAGTGGGAAGTAAAGTATCTGATCCTCACCTGGCACTGGGGGTCCAACTCCAGTGAATCACTCAGCTGCCTGAGGGAAGCGGAGTATCAAGACAAATGGACAGTGGCTATAATAATGAGCGGTAAGTTCTTCCCTGTCAAACTATAGATTGAAAAGATGGACGATGCATCATTACTTCATGCCAGAGTCCAGAGGTGAAGCCAAAATGTCTGGCAAGCGATCGCTGCCAACTCACACTATTCTGCGCCGAGAGTGATGGAGAGGCCGGGTGATATTAAGGCGACCAATCACAAGCCGGTCACAGCTTTCAGTACTAGTTCGGTCCATTTTCTAACATGGAGGAGGCAGGCCAGGTTGTGATTGAGATGCTTTCGCTTCACTTTCTCGGAAACTCGTCTCGTCATCCATCTTTGTTCACAGTCTGCGAGATAAACTGATGAACAGAGACGGTGCCGCCGTGTTTTGCTCTCCAGCATCACAACAACCTGTTTTCACATCAGTAGTTTTATTTTGAAAACATCAGGGGGAAAAATAAAAGACATTTCCTGTGTCCTTGCAGAGTCACAGAAAGACTCCGAACCACCTCTGAGCTCAGCACCAGCACAGTGTGACGACGCGGTGCTTTTGCTTTTCATGCGCACGTCCTGCATTGAATCGGGCCTTGACCAATGAGATCTGAATGCTTTTTGCTTCTAACGTCTTGCTGCGGGTTGGTCTGCTGGAATGAAATAATCCCGCGCACACTCCAGCTAAACATCCACAACTCTCACAGTCACATGAACAAATGCATCAGCTGTTCTCCGGCCCGGGGCTTTTTAATTGCCGCTGCAGGTTGTTGACAGCCTGCTGTGTCTTTGAAGTGAAGGTACGGCTCAGTTATTCAGCTCTGTTTATTTGGATAGTGCTAATGAAGCGTGAGCTGGGAGGAGGGAGGGAGAGAGAGAGAGAGAGAGAGAGAGAGAGAGAGAGAGAGAGAGAGAGAGAGAGGAGGGAGGGGGAGACGTAATGACTGAGGTGGGGGGGTAATGAGGAGATGAGTCGGTGGAGGAGTGAAAACAAACGCAGGCAGAAGGACATGACGGGTGCAACCACAGTGATACTGGACTGTTCCTGCCAAAGTGAAAGCAGACGGTTGTCTGACAGAGTCGTGGTGGTTTACCAGACTTCGCTCTCTCTCCGATGTCACGCGTTCCACCTGGAGCACAGCAGTCCGCCATGTTTGCTGCCCTTTGAGGGACATCGGAGGAAAATGGCGGCCATGCTAGTGTTGCTTTAAATAGTCTGGGTTTTATACACGGTGCTTAATCAGGCCAGAGCAGTCACACACACATTCAACTCTTCTGCTCCTGTTCCCTCCCGCCTCAGCTCGCTCTCACAGCACCGAGGTAATCTCAGCTCGGATCTGAGGGATCAGGATCTGGGACAGCACGATCCCTGCAATCTAGAGGACAGCAGCTGCCGATGTGGATGACAGAGGAAAGCGGCGGTAACTGCCGAGCATCCCCCCCCGTGCCGAGCATCCCCCCCCGTGCCGAGCATCACCCCCCGTGCCGAGCATCCCCCCTCGTGCCGAGCACCTCGAGGTGCGTCACAGCGCTGCTGCAGTGCTCGTCTTACTCCAGGAGGCCATGTTTCGAAATGAGATCAAAGCGCTTGTGTAGAGTCACTTGAAAGGATTTGACCGCATCGTATATAAATCCCGCAATCTTAACATTTCACTCCAGCCGCTCGTCAAGTGTTCTCCCGCTGCAAAAGTGCGCATTTGGTGGCGCAAACGGCTCCTCGCTGAGCCGCTGAATCGTTTAAAAACAAGAGAGAACTTCCTCC
The DNA here is from genome assembly GCA_016785325.1 of Chascanopsetta lugubris. NCBI lineage: Eukaryota > Metazoa > Chordata > Actinopteri > Pleuronectiformes > Bothidae > Chascanopsetta > Chascanopsetta lugubris. Next base: position 45,937 of record JAFBJT010106170.1, read on the forward strand.
TCAGCTTCACAGCACATCAAAGCAACCGGAATACGACGGCCATTGTTAGGACAGGACTCGTGGGTAATGCACGTGCTTCCTCTCGAGACAGATTCAACCGGGGCCCAATCAGGGTCCCGGGTTATGAGGGCCAGCGATAGATCGCGGCTGAAGACCCCCTGACAAAGCTGCGTGCTCGGAGGAGAAGGGGCCGTGCCGGTACCTGATACTTTAGAGAAGTAATTCGACGAATTATTCAGAGGGAGCTCTTGATAAGAGCTAATGTGATTTCATGGCCACTCTCACATACTGACTTGACTTATAAGCGTCGCTAAATGCTTTGGGATTCGCGGTGCTTTGTGCGGCGGCGCTCGGTAAATGGGGGGCCGGATTAATCGGTACCCTTCCCATTCTCCGACGTGTAATCTCACGGCGCGGCACAGCCAGACTGTGATTTCATCGTCCCCCCGTGCGCCGAGTGATCAACCTCTCCACTCTAAAGGAGTTCTATTCCAGCGGCTCCACATCAACCCTACACCCTGTTGGTTTCTGCTGGAAAATAGTTTTTGATTTATTTGTTCAATTCGGAGATTGAACAAATCAAAACGAAGATGGATATCAACATCTGGTCATCATCTCCGTCCTGGAGTGGATCCCTCAGCTGTGACTCGCCCTCAGGTTTCTACCTTTTCTTTTTTTAAAGGGTTTTTTCCCCTGGTAGTTTTTCCGGACTCTTGCTGAGGGTCTCAGGACAGAGGATGTTACCCACCCTGTGAAGCCCTGTGAGACAAACTGTGATTTTTAAATGCGGGCTATATAAATCAACTTTGATTGATTGATTGATTGATTGATTGATTGATGACTCTTTTCTTGCAGGGGCCTGAGCGATGAAGTTCCTGCTCCGACTGTTTCTCAACCTCGACTAAGTGCGAGGCTGCTTTTAAAGGGAGCGGGAAGAATCAATATGTTGATTGCTGTACGTTCAATCTCGTTATGCCTCCAGCTGATGTTTCTATTGACACTGTGTGTGTGTGTGTGTGTGTGTGTGTGTGTGTGTGTGTGTGTGTGTGTGTGTGTGTGTGTGTGTGTGTGTGTGTGTGTGTGTGTGTGTGTGTGAGGAAAGGAGAGCTTATTTAACACATGATTACAGTCACCTCTACCAGTAGTAATGGGCTGTTTCTCGGTGTCAACAGTTGCCGTGCAGATTGGATGGTGTGTCCCTCACCTGTGGCAGCACCAGTCCCAGAGCCAGGGCCCCCACCAGCAACAGATGAGACTCCATCCACATCACCGCCCTGTCTGCACAGCCCACCAGGTAGATCGACTTGTTTGCCTCCAGGTAGTTCTGGGTTTGAACCCCGAAACCGCACATTGTGTTAACCACTGCCTGTGTGACACGTCGATAGAGAGAGAGAGAGAGAGAGAGAGAGAGAGAGAGAGAGAGAGAGAGAGAGACTGTTACAGGTTATCTTGGTTTCAGAGATGAACCCGGAACACTTCCATAGTTGGCTGCCATTAGCAGCTTATTCTCTCAAAGATATTAAAGGTGCAGCGCGTACGATTTTTGGTCATTTTTGTCACTTCTAAAAATTTGACAACACAGTTGTACACCGACTGTATAATCACCTTAATGTATTATTTTCCCCCCATGACCTTTAAAGGAGCCCAGTCATGCACACTCACGTGAGGAAGGGGGACCTCTCTACGGGGGCCGCCATTTTTTTGTGTGTCTTTGTGTGCGCTGGAATCTGTGCACTCATTCATGCGTGAGGAGGCTATTCGAGTTCCATGATTAGCATACTGCGTTTAGCGTGTAATCGCACATTTCATTTGGTAATACACGCGCTGACGGCTGCACGTGTCGATCCCAGGTAGCGTGAAATATTCATGAGGGGAAAATTGAATTTCGAAGCGGGTAAATCACGGCTGACGGGGGGCCGCCGTTAGGATTAGTGATGTTGCTGTGGGCGGAATGTCAGACAGCGTTCTGACTCTTCCTTCACTGTACACGGCAGATGGGTCGATGGCTTGTGATTTAGTTCAGGACAGCTGTCACTTTTTTTTTTTCCTGATGCTGTTTCTGCGGCCTGATTTAGTTCCGATTGAAATCCACCTCCGGGAGCTGAGCTCTTTCTCAACCCACAGGAACTTTCAAAGGATCCGTTGCGGGAACTCTGCAAAGAATCGAGGGTCTAAATTAGGTTCCAGAGAAAAAGTCTTAAATCAGGGCTTGTACTCAACGAAGCACAGGGACTCTTATACTGCTGAATTGTGCCTGATTTGTGGAGTTCTCTGGCAAAAGGCGAATAAAATGTTTCCTTATATTAAATCCAGCACTTTCAGGCTGTTTGAACGGAATCAAACAAACATGCAGCCCGTCGAGTTCCTAAGACTAAATCTGTGGGTCCATTCATTTAAAGGAGAGATTGTGGGAAATGTATGATTTGGACTTTTATTTTTCGACAGTTTAAGCTGATGGGCCACATGGTGCATGTGGCTTAGAGGGTCTGTCCTCTGACTAGAGGGTCGGCGGTCCGATTCCACATGCTCATAGTGCTGCAAATAGATGCACAGTGAGAATGTGTGTGTGTGTGTGTGACTGGACTGTAAAGGGCTTTTGGGGGTCTTCAAGACTTGATAAAGCGTTATATAAATGATAAATTATACATTTCTATTCAAACCATTATTACCATTATATTCCGGTGATTGCAGGTTCAGTATAATCATTCGATATTCAATTTCTTCCAATGCAATTCCTTTCAGCTAAATCCAGTGTTATGCACAGCAGCTGATTATTACACCATTGAGTTAATGCATGAGTGATGAGTAATGGATTCTCAGTCAGCGTGGAGCAGCTGTAGCGGATGTCAGAGGCAGTTTAGTGGCGCTTGGAAAAGTAAAGGTATTGACGGCAGAGATGTTATGACATCCTGTGCGTTTATGGCTCTTATTCATGTAGCCTGGAAGCTATAGTCAGCAGAAGCCGGTATGTGTTGAAAATGCTGGAGTCTCGTGGTAAAAAGCCTCGCTGAGGTCGAGACACACGCCTCTGTGGTCGTCTGCTGTGGTTTCCCGCTTGTGTGTGTGTGATTAATTGAAAGGGCGTTGCGATGTGGACAGGTGCGTGCGTGCGTGCGTGCGCGCGTGCGTACAAGCGCATTGGTTAAAGCATGG
>JAFBJT010106171.1:0-15649 GCA_016785325.1 Chascanopsetta lugubris
GGGGGGGGGGGGGGGGGGGGGGGGGGCGTCCCCACCTCATGCGATCCGTCTGCAGACGTGTCGTGCTTTTATGGACCGATGTCAAATAAACTCAGAGGGAATGTCGAACACAAAACGTCAGCTTTTAATTTGTGAAAATACAAAATGAAATCATGTACATGTTATGTACAAGCCTTTTTGTGCAGCACGATAAAACGGAGTCGTTATCGGGTGTTAGTGACATAGTCAGAAATATCAACTCGGCACAGTCGCCGCGAGTCCAGGTGCGGAAATCAAACAGACAAATCACAAAATAATACAAGCGAGACTGTGACGTCTCCCCCCGCCCCACAGGAAAAATAAAAACTACAGAACAAGAAGAAGAAGAACACGCTAGAAACATAAAAGACTTAAGCTTTACACAAAATTCATGGCTCTGCTATCGACAGTGAATCATTTCAAAATAGGTTTAAGACTCTTTTCAAACAGGGATTTCTTTATCTCTGGGGAATAGAACTCTTCATACAAAGAAATCAAGCGGCTGTTGCATTTTGGGTAGAATGGTTTTCCCAAGATGCTGCTTAAAGCCTGAAAATCAATCGTATTATTGTTTGTTTGTTTGTTTGAATCCATTGAAACTAGAAGCCCCTTTTCGCAGCAGTGGGTCTTGAGTCCTCCTCCGATGGCCTCAGCACTGCCTGGCACATTACTGGCACCGGGGCGCGGACGCTCTCCGTGCCAGTAAACACGCCACAAACATGGATTCACTACAACACGCTGTTAGGGTGATGAAGAATACAATGAATAGCTTTTCCCCCCCAATTTGAGTTATTTCAAATTCCCCTTCACTGGAGTGAAGTGACAACAGTGCCGATACAGCCATGATTCATATAAGACGTGATTGACAAGCTCACAGCAATGATCACATGTGTATTGATTGGTTGCTGTATGGATCTATCCGACATACAATCGTTACAAAACGAATAGAAAACCAAAAAAAAAACATTGACAAATAGCCTTTTTACTCAATGACAGAGCTGTTTTATCTTGATGTGATAATATGAACAAAATGTCTGATGACGGCATAAAGATTGGTCATGGAGATCAAACTCCCTCCAAGACAATCCTGTGTCAGGCAGTGCTTACGACCAAAGGAGGAATTTAAAGTGCCCACTTCATGCGATATGCGGCTTCCACATTCAACTACACTCAAATGCTGAGTCATGGTGACGGATTTCTGTTGTTTTTCAATGTTTTGCCGACAAAACAGCTCTGTCATGTTTGGCTATTTGAAAGAAGGAAAACAAAAAAAAACCCAACAAAAATACCAAAAACACTTGAGCACTGTGGAAATATTGGACATTGCATCCACAGAGCGACATGAAAACACGGATAACAAAAAGAGAAACGTAAAAAAAGGCAAAGATAAGACAGTTCTAAATGGAGAGAGATAAGGCTGGAGCCAAATGCCATTTACACATGGACACTGGCCGATCGTTAACCGTCACAAATGTTGTGAATTAGCTCCGAATGGCGAGAGAGTCACGTCGCTGACGGGCGCCATTGTGGTGGGAGTGCAGCTGGATGTGAAATACTAGAACTGTACAGTGTCACTCTGCAACACTGGGTGGAGCACATGAAGTAGTTGTTCATCCACAGCTACAAAGGCAACTTTTACAATCACAAAAAAAAAAAAAATAACAGATCGATCTGATACATGTGACGAATCCCCCCTCGTAGTAGTTGTAGCCAATTTTTTTTCTTCCACAGCCGCTCTCCTTCCTCTTGACCGTCATTCCCCAAAAACAGGAGGTCACGAGGTCAGGCCCCCACTTCCGCAGCTGTCGCAAAGGGGTTCCGGTCCCTCTCTGTATGTACATCTCTTCTTGTTGCTGAGGTGAACGGGGAAATGTTTTGATGTCTGCAGGTGAGATCCAGAATCCCGGTGCGGACGTCCGCAGCTCAGCACTCGTCCTCGGCCTCTGGGATGTGTGGGATCGCGGTGCTTGTGGATTGGTGCTGACTGTCTGGGTTGATGGCGAGCGTATTCACAGGCTTGATCTGCATGGTCCTCAGGTGAGTGCCCTCGGGCTCATCTGTAAACCATGTCCTTTCTGAGGAGACAACACAGGGGGAGGTCACACGGTTAGTGCTGCGCAGATGATGGAAAAAAGGTTTCACCACTTCATTTCACAGAAGTGGTTTGAATTGATACAGAGAGGAGGTGGTGGCGTTTGAAGGTATCGCAGGTGTTATTGTTGTTGTGAGCTGTTTTCAAATGTTCTGCCATGGAAACATGCTGTGCTGTCGGGTTAGTAAACATGCAGATGACCACTTAAAGGGGCATTAGGGAACGTTATTTATAGCGACCCCCCGTGGCAGTGAAGGGATGTGCACTCGGAATTCTATGCTAGCTGGCCGACAGCTGTTAGCCAGTGGTTCTACCCACTGCTGCTGTTGGAGCTAAAGGCGCCATCAACTTTACGCTGTAGGCTCGTTAGCATGGATGTATTAATAGAACGGCCTCATCGATCACATGACCTCGCTTGCCTGGCGACTTCCTGTTCAAGCTCCAGGTTCTGTGGCCTATAGAGCATTTTAAAACTATAGAATACAAAGACCTATATTTGCCAATGAGTAGAATATGCTTTTGGGGCCTTTTGTTGCAGTACCACGAGTGGCCACTGGAAAACATTTGCTGCAAGTGTGCGTGGAGGTGCTGTAACCTGTTCTATTATTACATCCATGTCACACTAATGTGATTTTTCATTATAAAGTTATTTTAGATTTTTTTTTTTTAAAGCTGCTCATTGCACATTTAAAATAGATCTCTTTTATATACTGGAGAAAATTGTAATCATACAGTTCATATATTTGTTCAAGCTTGATGCAACTTGACTTTCTCACAGAGGTAAACAAAACTGTAGCATTGTGTCATCAGTAATTCATTCAGGATTTATACAGAGTCATGCAGTTTTCATCGACATGACTAAAAGGAAGTCAAATGAACACTTAGTCAACGGTGTCAATCATAAAACATTGAACACGACTCGTTACAGATTAAAGTGAAGTAGCATCAGACCATTCCCTTGCAGTCACAGTCAGAACCCACAGTGAGGTGCATAGGTCATAACCATGCTCTCCAGATGCAGTCGCTACTTCGCTTTCATTCAGAGGGCAAAGTGTCAGCGAGGGCACAACCGCGTTCGATGCATTATTTAACTACATGCATAATCATTCACGTCCGTACCTTGACCCACTCTATTCATCCTTGTTGCACTTTGGGAAAAGAAAGTAGTAGACTAAATGTAAGCTAAATGGAAAAAAACACTGTCATGGGCATGAATGAGAGAAAGTGAGAACAGATGTGTTTGTTACATGTGTGGATGTGGAGGAGGTTAAAGAGCAGTGTCAACAAAAAAAGGAAAGAAAAACAGAACATAGATAATGTGGGGAAAAAAATATTACAGCGCCATAGCTATGAATCTGTAGCAGCCAAACTGTACTCATGCCAAAAACAATTAGACGAGTGACACTGTCCGTGTTTCGGGTGTTAATTGAAATGTCCAATGAGCAGCATGCAGCTAACAGACCACATGTTACATTTCAAAACAAGAGCTTGGTATCAAACATACTGTAAATGAATCTTTAGAAAGATTTCAATGAATTTGTGCAACTCAAACTGCTTAAGCGTTGCTTAAACTGTAAAGTGCGACACAAAATACAACCCAAAGTAAAATACCCATAAATAGGGAGAAGCTGCAAAGATGAGCCTGGTGTGTGGAAACGTCCTGGAAGCCCTTTGTGACCCGACAGCACTGGATGGTTCTGCTCAATGCGCTGTGCTTGGTGTAATTCACCTTTAAATTCAGAGCGACACACACACGGTTCACGCACGGCGAGAGGCGGGGCGCTTCAGAGGGGCACGTACTTTTGTTTGTCTCGTGTGTCCCTGCTTCGGGCGCGGTTGGTGCGGTTGGCGATGGGGATGGAGTGGACGGACGAGCTCTTTTTGCTGGAGCAGTGGGATGAATGGGACGAGTGGGAGAGGCTGGTTCGAGACTGACCGGCGTTGTGGTCAAACTGCATCAGGCAGAATATCAGGTCCGAGGGCACCAGCTCAAACGCGTACGGCGGATTGGTTATGACATACCTGCAGGGCGGAGGGGCACAGGTGTGTCCGAGTTTAGTCGTACAAAAACAAAGCATTTGTTTTTTCTAACAGGGGGGGGGGGGTTGCTGTACTCACCGTTTGGTGCACTGGCTCTGCATGTTTAAATGTGCGTCTCTTAGTCGATAGATCCCAAAGCACAGCATGTTGTACGTTTTCAGGGCTTTGCAAAACAGGTCGCCATAACAACCGCCATCCTGCAGGACAGTGACACAAAAAAAGTTGTGGGAGGCGTAACGCATTCACTCAGTAAACAAAGAAATGTGCAATTCATCTCGTAATTACAATATCTGATCATTAACACCTCCTGGCGTTGCTCAGGGGACGATAGAACAATTAATGGCAGCGATTATGACATTTTGCAACAGTCACAGCGCCCAACTGCAGCCATGGATCAGAGCAGGTTTAACAAATAAAGGCCGAACAAGATTAACATGACTGTAACTGTTGATTCCTAATGTTGCGTGTTGTTATATGACAAAGCCTTTAACTCATTGTTGCATAGAAAAAGCTGTACTTTTATTTTGTTAAATGTTGTTTGAAATTTACTTCAGGATATGACATCATTTCTACTGTAAAAACTGTTATTTCCTGATTTTATTATTGATTAAATTTTTGTACGATTATGTTCTTGTGATTTATCTCAAATGTGTAACTTGAATTTTGAAAGGAGCTTCATAAATAAAATTTACTAAGCTATTGTCTTTTCTGTCTCTTTTACATGCGATTATTAAATTGAAGATTTATTTTTATTTATTCTATTTAATTTATAGTTATTAAGAAACAATAGTCTGCCTGAAATAATTTGTCTTTAAGGACTTCAAAGTCTAAGTAAGATTTTGTCCCAAGATGTTTTTGCTGAATAAGAAAGAATTAAAGATAAAACTGTCATTAAATTGTCATTATTAATTATTATTGGATAAGTGCATATTATAGACATTATCATTGCAAGGTGCTTAAACCTGAAAGTCTGCAAATGATAAACCTACGTAAAAATGGCAACATATAAATGTAAAACCGATTTCCTTTTTACTAAATATATACACCGTTTGTGATTAAATAATTAAAGATCTGAATTCTAACATAAATAAATTGACCCTTTTTTGGGGGGAGTTAAATCTCCTCTACCTCAACAACTCTGAATCACAGCCTCCCTCTTTAAAGTCAGACCCCACAACACAAGCAGACTCAAAACGCCCCCCGGTGACAAGACCAGTCACTTACCCCCAGGTCGGCAAAGGGCCCGTCGTACAGAGCCAGCTGAGCCACGCGACACCTGTCCCTGTTCGCCAGGGTCTGTGGCGTGCTGTAGCCGCCGCGGAGCGCGTTCTCCTCTGCCAGCAGCCCCTCCAGCTCCGGCGTGGCCCCGCCCGTTACCAGCGTCCGGATCAAGGTGAGGATATTGTCATTGAAGTATGTCTGAAAGGATGAAGGGTGAGAGGAAGTGAATCCTTACGCCGGCACAGTCACAACCGGACCTCCTCAAAGTGTCGACCGGGCCGAGTGGTGCTGTCTAGCTCTGGCCTGTCACCTCGCGTTGCCGCCTACACCCAGTGGACAGACGGGAGGATCCAATTACTGCAGGTTACTCTCACCTCCGTCACGGGCGGGGACTCGTTCGAGCTGTCAGCCCTTCTACATGTCCACCAATCACACATTGACCCACGGTGTTGTCACCTTTTTAATTCAACCTTGTAATTTCTTTGTTACTTCCAACAAGGGAGCATGTCTGCCCTTTCCTTGGCTGCGTGGCCTCTTGTCCCCCCCCCCCCTCCTCCACCGAGCTTGTGCGGCACGCTGACATCTCCCTTGGCCTGCTGACAGCCACTATTGACTAAGATGATGGATGAGAGCTGTCCATTAGGTAGCACTACCTTTGTCTACGGCGGAGCGCGCTTGAAGGCAGCTTTGTTGTAGCCTCACTCAGAGTGAAAGGCGGACAAATGAAGCCATCATACCTGCACCACGTTCGCCCTGTCACCCATTGTTCTAACGGCAGCAGCGCTCGCCTACCTTCTTTTTGGGAGGGTAGAGGAGCGGGACCAGAGGTTTTCTGCTCTCTGTCACGATGTCATAACATAAGATTTCCCTGTATATTTCAGATCGCCGGACACTTTCATTTCGGTACAGCCTGCTGGTACCAGGCTAGACTTCATTTTACCCTCAGAGCTGATGGAATCATGGCACAAAAACCCACAATAGAATCTGTCCACGCACACGCACACATTAGCTTGCGAGGTACATCGATGGTGACTTACAGCGCTCATCAAGGAATCCAGCACGCTGACTGCGAACGCCGTCCCACATGCAAAGGGCTGGGTGAGGTATAACTCCGTGTCGGGGTCATCGTCGTCATCTTGGTCCAGGAACTGAACATTTGAGTCATTCACTATGGATGCAGAAGTAAAAGTTCGTTAGTGCTGTGACTTGTAGCATTTGTGAGTTTTCTCCAAAATAAAACCACATCTCGGGGGTTCGACCGGACGAGCATGGATTGAGTGGATATGCACAAATCAGGCAAATACTTCAGTCGAGGTGAAGAGGAAGACGCCAAAGTACAGTGGTTGTGCACAACAGTCAGCAAGAGGCAGATATGGACTGTATCAGAAATCGGTTCTATGGTTTGGAATTTGGACAAATTTACTTTCAAAGGAGTGATGTCAAACATTCTGATCGCCATGTTTTGAACGTGTGGTCAGACATGCCATAACTACATTCCATATCCAGGAGAGTCATGCATCATAACACCATGCATATAGTCAAAGGCCCGGGCCTGCATTCAAAGTCCTCCTGAGGTCAATATTAGAAACAACCAATGGGTTTGTCCTGCAAATCCAAGACCGAACTTCCAATTGCTTGAACTTGCATGTCAAAACAAATGAAGGCATCTCATTGGCCGGGAACCTTCTTTGAAGATGGAGGAGAAAAAGAAAAAGAAAAAGAAAAAATATATGCAGTCGCTGGTAGAGAGTAATGATGTAAAAATTTAGTTTTTGAGACGCTTCTACTTCTGTGAGGACAGAAATAAATGCCAGTCATATCGACAGGGCTGAGATGAAAGAAGGGCCGGAGAATGTGATCCGACAGAAGATGCTCTGAAAACTGCCAAGAGGACTTCAGAGGGATCAAAGGCCTTGTAATTCTTGGAAAAATAAAAGGGAACAATTTCGCTTTGAGATAAGCGACCAAAACAAGACAGGCAATTTCAACCCGAACCAACGTGGGGGAGAGAATGTGCTCAAAGTGATGCTGTGGGAATGGACTGAGCCTCTTGTGCAGCCAGAGAAATCAAAAAGAAGAAAGCTGATATGGAGGCAGCGGCAGTTACAACACTGCAGTACATGTGGACGCTTCTTACCCAGCTCAGTTATCATTTGTATGCTGGTCCCACTGCTTTTATCCTGACTGAATGAAATCACAGGCACTTTTTTGCCCGGCTTTGCTAACGGTGCTGGACAAGTGTTGAAGAGAAACAGTTACTGGAGCAAAAAAAAAACCATTGGGAAAATCTCAACATTAAGTAGCGTTAATCAGGTGTTGACATCCTGCAGTTGCAGAAATCCAAATGCTCAGATCTGTTTACAAAAAGCGGGCGTGTCAGTCATGTGAGGTGGCCGTACCTAGTTCTGTGATGATGGGGATATTTGCTCCCGTGGTGACGGAGGTCTGTCTCACCAGCCCGTGGACAGGGCTGTTTTCAGGGGACGATCTGTCCATGCCTGGTGGTGTGAAGCCTGAAAACACACACACAAAACACATTTTCAATATTAGTGTAAAATTCATTGTGTCATCAGAGGCTACAAACTGGTAAATCAGCAGGATCCATGTATTATTGTTTTTGTTTTTTTTTCAAAATTAAATTGAGAAGAATTGAGAAAATGTCTCAAAATGAACTAAGAGGATGTTTTTAGTAGGTTATTATTCATCAAATACTGATTTTCTTATTTTCATTTTTTTTGCTAAATATAATTTACTTCATGATTTATGCCTGGAATCATGTGCGACATCAAAAGTGTAGCATGAAAGATTTAGCTAGAATTATTCCAATTGCTAATAATAAGCACATATATTCTTTTATGGTGAATAATCGTCTAAATGTGTGAATTCGCTGGAATTGGGTCTTGATGTTTACATCAGGACTGAGAACTGTGGGACTCTCCATATTTGTGGCTTTAACCAACTACACCACAGGTCGCATGAGTTTATCGTCACGACGCTGTGATGACGTATAATGTCCCCAACAGGCTACGGTCTCAGGTATCTGCTAGCTAGCTAGCAACCACATTTTAAAACCGTATAAAAGCCTAACGAGTAAGTTTTTAGAGTCGCGTTTTAAATTGTAACAACACTTGAAAGTATTTTAGTTTGTAGGACTCAACTACCTTAACTCCCATCGTGTCGAGTTGATAACTTTTTCTGCCACAGGTCCTTTGAGCCTCGCGCTGATTCCGTGACGCATGTTTTAACCACTCGGACAAATCCTGGCTGAACAACCAGCTTTTGTTGTATTTAATTTGTTCCATTTCGACGTTTGTTGGCGTTTGTTTGTTAGCGTTAGCTTCACGCAGCTGCCTCGCGTTGCTCCTCCAAAATACTTCCACTTCCGTGTTTGTGAGTGAGTGTCGGCTCACTGGTGTAATACCGCCACCACCTGGACTGGAAGGCGAATTACAACGCGCTGTTCCAGAGTGCAACCAGAATGTGAGCAAAAAACATATTGACTATTATTTTATTCTTTTGGTTTAAAAAACGAAAATGTAATAAATAACTTCAAAAAATGTGCCTTTATTTTAAGCTGATGTATTTTATACCTTTTAGGAGTTATTAAGGATCCGCAAGCACCCTGTGATAAGGGCTCCCATAGGTTCGATAGAAAATGGAAAGGAGTTGTTGCGTAACAACTTCACCACAACGATGCAGCTAAACCCTACACACTGTACCTTTAATTAAAGGGTTGTTTAACGGAAGAAAATCATAATCTCAGAAGTCGAAAGGATGAAAAGTAAAGTCAAAGATGCAAAAATGAATAGTCATTATTTTTTTTTGGTATTGGATTGATAAACACACAATGAAATTATTGCATTTGGAAATGACACACTGACCCAGCTGAGCTAAAACACATCACATGGTTATTTCATCTCCATCCACTTCCAAGGCATTAAGTTGCTGAGTGCGACCTGACTGCACAACAAGAACCAATATTAGTCTATTTATAATAGATGTGACATATTGCTCATTTTGTTTCTTTCAGACTGTGTATGCATGTATGTATGTGTGTGTGTGTGTGCGCACGTGTGAGTGCACGCAGACGGAAACCTTTTACAAACTGCGCGCATGTACGGCGCCGCAGCCATGAAATAGAAAATAACTGACGCAAGATTGAATTCAGATTGACTTGACGTTCCTTGCTTTCCTCAGACTGACAAGTGAGCACATTAAATCAATGATGCTGTATGTTTTATACATCGGCCCTGTTTTGACATCCATCACGTACTGCTGACTCAGCCAAATGCGAGGTCATACATGTATTAGAGGAATAATGAAATTGGCAGGATTTTTTTTTCCACCCCCCCCCCTCCCTCCCTCTCTCTCTCGCCCTCTCTCTAAAAGCATTTCTCTCAATGACCATTATTGACGGCCATCGCACGCTGACTGGCTGTGCCTGTTTAAAAGCCGTAACATATAATATTCATGAATTATACACCATGTTATTTCTCTCCTGACCCCCCCCCCCCCCCCCCCCCCCCCCCCCCCCCCCCTCCCCCCTGCCCCCCCGATAGTGAAGAGCAAGAGCCAGGTGAGGCATGCGCTTGTTGCCACCAATTAGGTGGGTGAGGAAAGCAGTTGTTATAGTAACCTGAGGAGGAGTCAGGAGAGTTTAGTGTCAAGCGCAGTGACACGGGGTCAGTCAGGCAGCGCCCAGTGAGGGATATTCTGTGTGCCAGCGCCCTGTCCCTCACAGGCAGTGCAGTGAACTATGATAGGGCACTCCTTACCTTGGGAATTCGCCTGCAAGACCCCGATGCTGTCGTCAAACAGCATGGATTTGATGTTGAGTGACGCCAAGATGCATTCCTTGTCCTGCAGTGATGCGTCGTCAATATTGTTCTGATTGGCCGACAGGATGACACACATGTCACAGAGGTTGATGTTGACAGCCCTCAGATCGGCCCGACTGAGCGGTGTGCCCTTTGAGAGGGAGGGAGGGAGGGAGGGAGAGAGAGAGAGAGAGAGAGAGAGAGAGAGAGAGAGAGGGAGGGAGAGGGCGTTACCTCGGTGAAGGTGAAGAACACGGAACATTTGATCATCATTTCTACCACAAGAGATACTGAAAGGTCCAGTGTGTGAGAATCAGGCGATATCATCTGTTCACTTTGTGTCAGAGCGCAATCTACAATCATCTGAATATTAGATATATAATACAATATTAGATTTCAGGTTACAATATTTTCAGTATGAAGATTTGAAATGTATGATTTTGAGTCTCTTACCGGCAGAATGGAAACTTTGGGGAAGTTGTGAAGAGTCTCCCACTCCCTCTTCAGATACTCCAGCGACCCCACGAACACGATGTGCTTCAGCTCGTGGTAGTGGAAGTTGCTCGCCCTCAGCGGCATGATGAAGTTCCGGAGTCCGATCAACGCCGACTTCACGTCCCCGAAGATGCACACGACCACGTGGCCGCTCAGGACCGTCATGGCCGCCTCGCTGCGGGTCTGAGGGGGAAGGATGGAGCAGACGGCATTTGAATAATGGCGCGTGCGCCGGTGCAGGACGCGCTCAGTGTGCAGGTCTCTCCGGTGAGTAAGTGACAAGTCAAACACCTCATTAGAGTGTTTAAGTGCCCTGTCAACCTGTGACGGTGCCCGGTGACATGACTCATCTGTCACCGGGCAGAAAAAAGTGTTGACGTGTGCCGCGTGGAGGAGCGGAACCCACCAGAATGACCTTCTCGATGTCTTTGGACGGGCACCAGTGAAACATCCCCGTGGAGTCGTATTTCTTCACGTTCTCGTCCATGCTCTCGATCTGCTCGTTCCCGGGGACGAGGAGGGGGTCGTGTCTGATCAAACACAAGAGCGGGAGGTGAGGGAGCGGAAGGAAATCACGAGGACGTGACATAAGAGGACAGAACATTATGAATGAGAGGTGCAGCGTGTAAGATTTGGTGACATCTAGAGGTGAAGTTAGAAGTTCTATCCATCACCTCACATGAACTCTTCCGAGCATGCAGGAGAACCTATGGCCGACTTCAGTTGTCATTACAGCTCAAAACATGTTCAGTGCGTCCACTTACACTACTGTAAAAAAAATGGCGGCCCCCGTAGAGAGGACCCACTCCTCATGTAAATATACATTAATGGGCTCATTTACTGGTGATGTGGAAAAACATAAAACACTCTGATGATTATAAATCCATGACAATGTCAGTAGGTCATTGTTTTGTCATTTTTTTAGAGGTGAAAAAATGACAAAATAAACAATAACAAAATGTCCGAAATGTGCATTAATAGACCATCAAATTTGAGGGATCGTAAAAAAAACAAAAAACACTTTTTCTTTTTCTTTTCCTTTCCCTCTCCGTACCCGTCAGGGGCCATCTGCAGAAATGCCAACCTCGCTGCCATGTCATCAAGCGGAGCGACATCAGCGGCGGCAGCCAGGCGGAAGGAGATGGCAGCAACACACTGCGCTGACTGGCATGAGCACGGAGACGCAATTACGCCCCCTTACCGCATACAGCTTCTGACTGAGTGTGCCGCGCCGTAAAAGCTTTAACAGACCAGACTTTAAATATTTCAGCAATTTGCCCAATCACATTTGCTTTCCAAAGTGAAGGGCATGAATTTTTAAAGCCGAGCACCGAGAGCTACGTGAACTAATTTCTCGGCGGTGCGGCCGGCGCTGACCGCTGAGGTGGTCTCCGGACGTGAGGAGCAGCGGTCGCGCGGCGCTTGTTCGGGTTTGAGTGAAACCACAACAACTTTTAGGAATTGAAACCGTCCGTGTTCAGCTTCCACTTCCAACGAGCTAACATTAAAAAAAAAATGGGCCCCAAACACAGAGTTGCGTCAATTGTTGGGGGAAAACATGGCGCTCAGTGGAGCTCATACCTCCGTCCAGGCTCAACAGTCCCTCATGAACCCACATTCAAATTCAACGGATTCTGATTTCTATCTGGATCTGCACCAAATTGCATGGTTGGATGTGTGACGCCAACATAAACCCAGCCAACACGGATTTATTTATCGAGAGCAAAATTTTTTCGCTACAGGGAAATCTGAACATGAAAATGTTCCAGAGTGCAACGTTAAAAGAAGTTAAAAATGTCTCTCTTTTTTTTTTTTACTTATACTTAAAAAAATTCAAAAACCCTACTAAAAACATATTATAAAAAATTGAATATAATAATGAAAAAATAAATAGTAAATAAACCTCACACAGATAGACAGTCAGAAACACTGCAACCGGCCGATGTGGTCAAACAACAGCTGTTTCCAGCGAGCCGCTCGCCGGCCGACACACTCGGCCCCTCGCACCGAATCAACGCAGTCAGATCGAGATGAGCGCTGACGATGTTATCGCTGGAGAAAAAACACACCGACAGCCGCCTCCTGTCTCCGACTGAAACCTTTTAAATACTTCACGTCCTCGCCGCATAAGAGGAGCGTCTCTTTAATCCGTGCGAGCGCTTTAAAAGAATGCTACCTTAAGTAACACGTTAAGTATGCATGAAAGTGCCAGCTGAAACTACCATCCCTCAGGCTCCCGCAGACTGAAGCCAAAAAAGCCCGCCTATGGGCTTATACGCCCCCGGGCAAGACCTGGATGTACTTTCAAGAATAGAAGTAGTCGGAGAGGAAAATGTCTTTTCTGCCACTTTCGACCTCTCGCACTCAAATCTGTCAAAGCGGTTTTCGTTTGCGGGGACGCGGCGTGTGCAGACTCGACGCGGCGGCCGACGGTATGTAAACATTACGTTTGAAAACTTGAGAATGAGGAAGCGGGATTAAATATCTCCTTGTGAAAGTTTGACACGCGGAGAAGTTGGAACTGCGCGTCTGTTTTGTGCATAGCTGCAGTGAATGATCCTGCTGGTGACCAGGCTGCACTACAACAGTAATGTTACTACATTACTTATGTATTTATCCAAACATCCACTAGTGACCAAGCGGCGACTTCCAGGCCTGACAGACGAGTCCAGTGAGGATACTTGCAGTTCACAGGGTGGCCACCAGAGGCTGGCTCCAAAAGCAAGTAAATCCCCAAAGACTCCCATGTTAAAATGGCCGACTTTAGAGGTGAATTAAACATATTTAAAGCCTGGTACAAAATACAGTTTTGGTCTCAATAGTATAGAAATATTATATTATATACATACACACACACACACACACACACACACACACACAGACATACACATATATATATATATATATATGGGGAGGAAGTTCTGTTTCAGTCATTTCTATACATGTATGAGTAATGACCTCAAACGTCTCGTGATGTAACATTTTCCATTCTCAGCGTAAAAAGAAATAAAATCCACACACATCTGAAAACCTTGAAACCACCGAAGCTTCAGTTAAAGCCGGCTCCTGATAAACATCCTGTCTCCGCGGCTGCATTGACGAATGAAGTTTGACGTTAATCCTCCATCACTCTCACTCCGCTCGCCGATCATCAGCCTCCGCTCCGATGTGAAAAGCGGGACTGAGAGCATTTAGAGGTTTTACACCTCAGCTAAATATTTCATCAGAAGTCAAATGTTTCAGCGCTCACTCAGCGGAGCCGCTGTCACTTCGCTTTGTCCTTGTGGAGATGACGGGCGAGGCGGAGCTCTGCCAGGACGGCTATCGCTCACTGTCAGCCGTGACGGCCTGTCACTACCCTGCACCGCCGACCGCCTCGCCGTCGACGCGCCAAGACATGACGTGTGTGTGTCACGGTGGCGCCCGATGTGACCAAACGTGTTGTGACATCCCACAATTAGATGTGTCTTATGACCCATCAAGGAGCCTGTGGAAATGGTGTTAATTTCAGCTGAGGTCGTCGTCGCCGTCGCTAACTTCCAGACGGGGCGCGTTAAGTTCGCCGATCGGCGCCGAGACGGGACGCGCGGTTCCGCCGTCTGCGGCTTCCTTCCTTCTGTGCGGCTGCCACGAGAGTCGACGTTCAAAGCCATCGGCGGCGTAATGCCGGCGCTTTAGCGGCTGAATGTCACGTCTCCGGCGCCAAACACGAGGCGCAGGTGTCTGCTGGAGGAGCAGGACGGCGGCGGGGGGAGAGACGTAAAGTCGACACCTGTGAACAGGTTGTATTTCAGCGTCGGTGTAACCGAGGGGCAGCCTTGCAGTTCAGAGCGTAACCACCGGGGGGCTGACTCCAAAAGGGAGCAGATCCCCGTAGACTCCCAGGTTAAATTGTTCAACTTCAGAGGTGAATGAAACATGTTCACTGCCTGGTACAAACTTCGGTTTTGGTCTCAGTCAGTCACATGTGTTACTGTGACAACAGCACGGGGGGGGATTTTTTTCTATCTCGCTCATTTGCATTTTATCGACATTTGAAATTGCGCATATTCAAGGGGCGTGGTCTCTTCACTGACAGCCGAGCCGACCCACAGCTCCGTGTGTTGTTCCGCCCCCTTGGACCCGTTTTTGAATGAAACCAGGAGGCGGAGTCGGCATCCGGCAAGATGGCGACGAGGGACTCCGCCCACAATTTGCCACAAAACCACTCAAGCGCTGAAACCCGCGGGTGACGTCACGGACGCTGCGTCCATCTTGACGGACGGTCTGTGGGCGTAACGCAGGCAGCAGGCGGAGTCCGAGAGTCCCTCCGCTCACGCAAACTGACAAAGGCTCGGTCTTGAAAACCCGCAGCCAATCTGCTGATCATTACTTATTTACAAAGGCCTGGAGGCCGCAGGTCCTGTGGAAACACATTTGGTATAGTCTACGCCCCGATGTTTTTTTTTTTCTCCGCTTGTTGCGGTGAAGTATCCCCCGAGGCGACCGCGGCTCAATCCCTCTCCGGCGGGCAGGGCAGCAGACGCTGCGCACGGAACGCACGCATCCACCTGCACCGCTCGCCGCATTAGCATGGCGAGTGGATCGGAGCGGGTTCTCCGAGACGATATTTGGCCGATGGCGATAGCGCCGGAGAACGCCCCGGCGCCGACTCCCGAGAGTTCGGCAAAAGACCCGAAGCCATTCGAGTCTGACATCACTTTGAACCGAATCAAACAAACGCCCACCCAAACAAAGGGATCAAAGGGAAAAGGCTAAATTATGCAGAGAAACACAGTCGCTCTCGTAACCTCTGCGCTAACCACTGTTGATCTGCGGCGTATCTCAATATTAAACCATGTATACCTCACATATATTAAAGGTGCAGTGAGTAACATTTGGATTATCTTTGTCACTTCTACAAAATATTACAAAACAATCCCAAACAGACATTTTCATGAATGTGTAATCACAGAAACCTTTTTAT
>JAFBJT010106171.1:15957-57834 GCA_016785325.1 Chascanopsetta lugubris
GGAGCCCATTAATGTATATTTACTTGAGGAAGGGGTCCTTTCTACGGGGGCAGCCATATTTTTACAGTAGTAAAGGTGGACGCACTAAACATCTTTTGAGTTTGAATGACAACTGAAGTCTACCATGAGTTCTCCTGCGTTTTCAGAGGGGCGAGGGTGAGGCGATGGATACAACGCGCAACTTCACCACTAGATGTCACCAAATCGTGCACACTGCACCTTTAAGGCAAACCGAAGCCAAAAGTAACATAGAGCCATCGGCGTAATGTCTCTGTGAAGCTTTGACGTCGCGCTCCCAGACGTCCTCCCTTCCCGCCGTCTTTAATGACACTGACTATTTCTATTATCGTCCGTCCGATGGATCCTCCCGTTGAATAACATCGTTATCTCCAGTCAAAATCAATGAGCGCGGCTTTAATGTTACAGGACAAGATAAAAGCAAGGTAGCATTTGAATTCACCTTTCATTGCCATGATACATATCATCCGTGGCCTCACGTGCTGAGAGGCGCTCAGAGGGATCCCACAATAGATGAATAGCCCGGGGCTCTCTGTCCTTTACAGCTCCCTCTCACTGCCTGGCTGTCATTAGTGCCAGGCCTGGTTAAGAGCTGGGTGTCACACGGAGCCTGGTGGCGCGGAGCCGCTCTGCCTGGCTGACACGTTCCCCGGGAAAACAGGGCAACAGCAGATGTTTGCCACAAGGTGTTTCCCATTATACCGACGTGTATCGGCGCCGTTTGGAGCCCGACGTCGGTGTTTGAGGGCATTTAAAAACTGCTGTCTGCTTGGATTGGTTTTCCTTCAGCAACACAAATAATATGAATATCACAGAAATGTTATTTCTGCTGGTTAGTGAGCTTGACCTCAGTATCAGTATTTCCACGTTAAGACTGGATCAGATGATAAAGGAAACAGTCAAAAGTGTTGATTTTGAGTTCGAGTTTGGTTTTTGAGTTCAAATAGAATCTAATCTGTGTCGTTATCCTTTATATCACTCGGCATTTTTTTTAATGGTTTCAATTCTTCAAAATGCAATCATTTGGCAAAAAAAAAATAATAGAGATTTAAATGTTGCCAGTAGCACCTCCTAGTAGCTGGCTGCGGTATAGGTCATAAGCCCCGCCCCCCTCCAGGTTGGCAGACAGGACGTGAACGAATCGAGAATATAATTCCCATCACTCTGTGGTGATAACAACATGGCTGACACCTGAAAGCTGGAGCTTCAGTCCACTGACTCAGTCCATTTCACAGAATTCAGTTGGAATACAAGATGGAGGAGCATGTAAATAAGACGGCGACGCCCTCAGAAGCAGAGGAAGTCTAAACCCCAACCGCACAAAGCACACAACACGTCGGAATCCTACCTCATGATCTTGGGCGATGAGTTGGGCGAGTTCCTCATGCCTCCGTTTCGTTGCTTTTTTTTAGGCGACAGCGCCGACTGCTGGTCCTCTTCGACTGCAACAAAAGGCACCAGTATGAGCGAGGGGTGGAGGTGGGGTGGGGGGGGGGGGGGATTGTCAAAGAACAGCAAGCACACGTCTCCTCGGGGAGAATGTAAAGGTCTGAAGTGATGATTTCTATAATCCAAGCCATCTGTGGGGGGGGGTATTGTCAGAGGGAGCACAATCTGGCATCAGCGAGCGCGAAAGCTGCACAGCAAAGGTTTGAGTTCTTTGAATCAGGAGAGATGATGTGACAGAGAGGCAGAGAGGGAGGTGAGCTACAGGATGGACAGCACACTTCAACTCACGTGCAGTTCATAAGCGGTGACAACAGGGGGCGCCAGCCTCGTTAACATGACGGTTCCATCATCACCCATCATCGCAAGTCCTGACCCACTGCTGTAATCTGACACGTCTGCGACTGCCATGGTGTTATTGACAATATAATCTCCAAACGCCGAGCATCGCGCTCCATACGTAGGACCCCATATTAGAAGTAGTCTGGATTCCTTGGACCTCCTTCATGTGCAGAGCGACGCCCTTGGCTCAGATAATTAGCCGGGTCCTCGTGCCAGAGTGATTTATGAACGGCGGAGATGCCCCTCGGACGTCGTCTTCATCATTAACGCAAAACTGCGGCGAGCTCCTCACAGGAAACAGATTACGAGCGGGGCCCTCCGGTAAAGTAACCAGGCAAATATTTTCACAAGCTAATAATCGCAGCGCGGAAAAACCAATCGCGTGCGCCGTGCTAGAGTCAACACAAGGAACGGCGCTAATCATGTTTTAACGGCCGTCGTTTACAGGGGGAGCAGTTTGTTACAGGTGGTGGGAAAAAGCCCCACAAGTGTCTTTAAATGGTTGTCGAGACGTCAAGTGGTTTGGTTTTTTTTTCTCCAAACGTTTCATTAGATTAAAGGTGCAGTGTGAAAGATTTGGTGACCTCTAGAGGTGAGGTTGCATGTTGTATCCATCACCTCACCCTCGACTTCAGTTGTCATTAAAACAAAACAAAAAAAGTTAAGTGCGTCCACTTTGACTACTGTAAAAAACATGGCGGCCCCCATAGAGAGGATCCCCTCCTCATGTAAATATACATTAATGGGCTCATTTTACGTTAACGGGGGGAAAAAAAACATTTACGTAATTATAAATTCACGAAAATGTCAGTATGTTATCGTTTTGTAATATTTGAAGAATCGTACACGCTGCACCTTTAAATGTATCGTCTCAAAGATCAGGCTCCTCTGCGGATGAGCGCAGGACTTCAAGAGCCTCAGTGTCAAACAGTGACACTATAATGGAACATGTTGGCGTACAAGGTGGTGGGGGGGGGCGGCGTTGGGTGGAGGTGGGCGATGGAGGGGGGGGGGCACGGGGCTCCAGCGGAGAGGGACGCTCCAACACACTGGCCCTTCACATCTTGCTGGGCCTGTTCAATATTTAATGTTTCGCAGCTGACAGCTGCACAAACCGGGTCATTAGTGAGGAATTCTACACATGCAACCACTCCAGCCTGGCGAGCACATGCTTTGGTTGTGCCGCACACGCCTGCCAAACACGCCAAGCGGGGCGGGCGTGGGGGGGGGGGGGGGGGGCAGGTGCCGGCGGGGGGGGGGGGGGGGGGTAGGTGGCGACGGCTCGCCCTTACGGTGCCTGCGACTGAGCGCGGCGTTACTGGAGTGACCGGGGTGGAAGCTGTACTTCAGCGGCAGGCTGCGGGCCCTCTGCAGCCGACTGGCCTCCTCGGCCGCCCGCCGCCGGCCCGCGGGGCCCAGGGACCCCAGGGGCCCCAGGGGGCCCAGGTCCCCGGAGCCGGCGAAGCTCAGCCTCAGAGCGGAGGGCAGCAGGCTTCCTTTGCGGTTGTTTGTCGGCGAGGCCGACGGAGCGGTGGGGAGCGCTCGGCTGCGCCCCCTACAGGCCCGGTCAGAGCCGCGGTCGCTCAGTTTACTAGCAGACCGGTGTGGGTGCGCTGACGAGTTGACGAGGGGCCCGTCGTTTACTGCTAAATGAAGAGGAGTCGACATCAGCAGGTGCAGAGTGGAGGATAATGAGCTGTTTGCTTTTTCTGGTTTTAAAGGGTTATTACGCTCAAACCGCAGAGCCACGGTGGTGCTGTCTAGCCATGTTGATGGCTTTGGTTTTCAAGTGCCATGGTTGTAGCTCAGGGCAATTTAAATATAATTGAGTTTTTTTTTCTTTCTTTTTTTTTACTTTTTTGAAAGTAAATAAGTCAGTGAGTGAAATAAATCATAATGAGTACATTCTATCCACACTACCTATTTTTTGAACAGTAACATCTGCAGAACCAAAAAAAATCATAAAATCTACCCAGTGATATTTGTTATGTGCTCACTGAGAGCTGATTTGAATCTGAGGGACTCTGAGTGCTGGGCGGTTGAATAGAAGGTAAGGCCAAAAGTCTACTGAAAAATATGGGGGAAAGTCACCAAATCCTACTCACTGCACCTTTAAAACAACAAAATATATATATTTCTTTACACCGATACTGATCGATACGTCGCATGTTTGAAAATATCCAAGGGCAGACAAAACCAGGGACACACATATTCAGAGTTTCCAAAATGGACTCGCCTCTCGATCTCCGACCGCACAGAGAAACATAATGGGACCGTGGCTCTGTGTTTTGAGCGAACTGGCCCTTTAATCCTCCAGGTTAAGCACAGGACAGGATCTGATGTGAGGCGAGTTGAATCGGAGCTGCAGCGAGTGTGTTAATAAAACATCTTGTGACTCTTATCATAATTAAAGCACAATCACTGCTTTTGGGGGGTAATTCTTCCTGGCACAAGAATACTAATAGCTGAATAATTAAAAAAGCTCATTCTTATTAAACACCACTTAACCACTTGCTGTGGCCACCAATGAAATGTTGGGTTTGACATTTACTTTGATATTTATAATAAGCATGAATTAATAAGTATGCTTTCAGGTGTTCCAGCGTTTGTTATGCCTTAGGAACAAGGAGGTGACAATGCCAGTTAACAAGCCGGAGCTGCTGTGTGCGGTTTGATGTCGGATGAGGGAGGAAAACATTCCCGCCTCTGCGTTGGAGATGGAAGAGCTCTGAGTGGCGATGGTGGCGGCGGCGGCGGCGGCGTCTCTAACGGAGGCCAAACTGGTGAGGGGAGGATGATAAATTGGACAGGAGGAGGCAGAGGAACATGGCCGCCTCGCTCCGGAAAAAGGAAAAAAAAAAAATGGCTGCGAGCTTAAAGTGGAGAATGGAGATGATTATTTCAACAGTCAGCTGTCGAGCAGATTATCTCCCCCGCTCCAGACCTCCACTGTTCATCTGCCCCGCGTCAAACACGCAACAGCAGCTCTGCAGGACAATACCACTCCACTTCACTCCATCCCATAATATCTGCAACCCTGACCCACCAGGTTCACACTCTGTGCGAAGATCTGACGTAACGTTCGCTCTGATTTCATGCCTCCTGTCTGATTTCTCAAAAATAATCTGAATCCACTTGAAATGTTTAATTCCCTCTCAGTGAGGCGGCAGCGCCACCTGGTGACGAGCACCAAACCACCCGCGCACGTCGACTTCCTGATGCTGTTCGTGTGACACACACACACACACACATGATGGATGATGACAGAGCGGCAGCACGACCACACACAGCAGGTTAGAGACGAGTGGGGCGGAGTGGAAGTGGGAGGAGTTACGGAAAACACAAACGAGAGAATGGAAATCAAAACTTACTTGATTTGATATATCCGTTATAGCTATTTTTAGCTGAGAAGAATGTAGAGACAGGTGAGAGGTTACAGAGAAGACCAGGTTCGTAAGGGAAAGACAATTGTTATCACTACTGCAGGCGGGGAGAATTCTTTGCAATGCACCTTTAAAACGAAAACAAGCAGGGACCAAAATAATGCAAACTCAAAAAAAAAGGGGGGGGGGCGGGGTTCAGTGATGTGATTAGATCATTGTCAGAGTTTTATAATCGAGTAAGTCCAGGTGTGAGGGTGAAATCAGATTGGACTGAAAGTAAAAGTGGCAGTGTGGAGACTTCTGGCTGAAATTCATGCACTGCCAAAACTAGTGACACCTAGAGGTGAAAATGCATGAATGCGTTTTCATTTGGTCGCTAACAGAATCTACAACGTGGGACAAAACCGTGCGACTTCCGGACTTTATGTCGTTGTGCTTATATTTCCCTCCTCTTTCCCCAAAAGCTGTTTCCCCATTCGTCTTGACACAACCTGCACGGGTGCATGGAACTTTTCCTGTGAGTCACTGCCCCCCGCCCCCGCCATCCCTTTAAATCTGGAGCCGTGAGTCGCGCACATGCTCATTAGTACTTTAGCTCAGCCCCTTGCTCACAATAAAGGTCATGCATTGGGCTTAAGGCAGGACAGTGACAGCGATGTTCAAACAGGGACCTTGCTGGTCCTGGCATCTGTCGCCTGCGATCGGAGGGCGCGAACAGAGTCACAGGACTAACAGGCTAGCATCTGTCCCACAACCAGAGAGGAGGAGGGCGGGGGGGGCAAGGGGGGGTGGGGGGGGGGCAACTCGGCTGCCTGGTGGTTAGGAACTGTCAGGCTGAGTTTCATGACAACCGGTAGCACTCCAAAAATGAAAATGCAAACATAATTTCCACGTCAGGCCGCATAAGGCCTCGCTCATGCGCGGCCCGCCCCCGTGTCGACAGCGACTCCGGAGCCGGCGCCCCGGCTCGCGCAGCCGGGGCCTCGCTCGCAGCGCGCTAACCCTGCGAGAACACGCGGAGGGGCGGAAACGCCCAGAGACGCTGGACCGCGCACCACAACGCACGCGCTTTGATCAAGAGGCCGCCGCTAAGACCGGGTGACACACAACAACGTTTCCAGCAAATCGCATTAACGCCGCACAGATGCGGACACATTCTCGGCGCCCTCTGCGATACGTCACGCGACCGAGCGCGGCCGCCGGCTTCAAAGGGCCGATCACACTGGGACTGGGGATTCATCTCGATTCGGCACGATGCGGTGGATTCCGACACCGTCCTGCTCTGTTTTCCCCATTCTCTTATTCGAATTTTATTGTAAAATTCAAATAGAAATCTCTCGAATGACGACGGGGTCTGTTTTTGAGAGATTTTAGCCCCATGGTCGCTCGAGCGTTTGATCTTGATCTAATAAAAACCAGTACATTAACCTCAATATGTGGCGGTATCCTCAGAGAATCCCCTCAGGTGCTCTCAGGACTTTTTTAATTAATCGTCAGTGACGTTTATACATGTAAATATCTCAGGCCCCATCGTGTTCGCTCATCTCTAGAGGGCACAGACGCGAAATGTCTTCTTCATTACATGAACGTGGTTTGGGATTATTCTTCCTCTTTCTATCATTTTGGTACACGAGCAAATAATACCAGCATATACGTGTTCACAGGGTGGCCACTAGGGGATGGCTCCAAAAGGGAGTCAGTCCGCAGAGACTCCCATGTTAAAATGGTCGACTTTAGCCGTGAATGAAACATGGAACAAACTATGGTTTTGGTCTCAGTCACATTTTTTTCAAACTCACTTATGTTTTATACTATTTAGGTTTGAAATTGTGCATAATTTTGGGGGGCGTGGCCTCTTGATTGACATCTGGGTCGACCTTGTACGTTCTGTGGATGCTGCAACAGCACCATGGGCCCGCCCCCAGCTCTACCTATGCGCCGCCTCTTTCCCCCATTTTTAGAGGAACCAGGAAGTAGGAGGAGTTACGCATCGAGTGACCCACCCACTACCCCCCCTACAAGCACTCTGCAGAAACCTACGAGACGTCCATCTTTACATACACACAAATCAAACATTTAAACTCTGCAGAAACCTGTAGCTGACGTTACGGACGCTACGTCCGTCTACATCCAAACGAAGCAAACTTTTCTCATCACTTTTTTTTCAAACTAAAAAAAAAAAAAGGCCAGTTTGAATTCACATTCTCTGACAAAACACCCGTTTACCCAGCATGCATCACCACAGCGTCAAGTCACCTCCTAGCGCAGCAGCACGGGACCAAGAAGCACCAATTGCAAAGCTACGACAGTGAAGCAACGGCTACTACACCCATGACAGCGACACACACACATACACACACGCGCACGCGCACACACACACACACACACACACACACACACAATCAAACACACACACACACACTCACGCGCGCGCAGAGCCGCAGACACAGAGAGCAGAGCGCATGTTGCAAAACACTGAGGAGCACACGTCAGTGGCGACAACTTACAGGCATATAATGCGGTTGTGCAATCATTAACAGAGACAGCAGAGAGTGGGATGTCGTGTTGAGAGGAGTCCACGTTACAACGCACATTAACCGGCATGCACGAGCAGCCGCGATCGGAGCGGCCGCAATCAAAACAACATGCCAGTCGCATTTTCTTGAGGGCGGCCGTCTTGGCTACAGTCACGGGTTCAGACAAGAGGAGAGGAAGAGCAGGTTAACGTCCAAGGTGGCTCTGGAGAGAAGTGGACAAAAGGCAAGACAAGGGCACAGAGGAGGAAGGGATGCTGCTGCTGCTGCTACTGCTGCTGCTGCTGCTGCTGCTGGGATGCACCCAGAGTCACTTTGGCTCTGTGTCGCACAAATGCCAGATTGAGATTTGGGGTCAGTTCTGGGACCAGTGCGGGGAAATATCACGGGGTCGTGGGGTCAGGTGCTTTGGGAGCAGGGGAAGCGAGGGCGGCGCTGGGTCAAGTGGGGGCAGATCTTGGATTTCTCAAGACCGGTTCAGGCTTCGGAGTTACGCCGAAGTTGCAGGGGTGTCCAAACGTTCACTATTCGAGTTAACAAAATAAATGAAGACGTGTTGGCAAATAGTGTTTGGTCGCTGAATATGCTTCGATTTGAAAGCAGCCGACATCGCAACTCTTCAGAGTTCTCAGACTATACATGTACATTTTCTCATAAAGTGGAACAGGAGCATTTTACTTTGAGAGTATGAAGGGTAACAGCGTTGGGTTTGAGCTTCGCAGGTGACTCTTGACCGTCTTCAGCTGTAGCGCCACCTAGTGTTAACCCTCAGAAATACAATAAAGTCATTTGCGGGTCATATTCCTTTATGTTTTCGGAATTTGCTGCGGCGCAATAAAAAAAATAAAAAAACGGACCACTGGCTGCAGTTTGCCCCTGAGCCGCCGTTTGGACACCCCTGACCTACTTCCTAACCTAATCCTAATCTTGCTTTACTTCGTCATCAACATACTAAATTGTGAGCTATCTGGTGCTCTGACTTTGATTTGCACTGGTTTTAGGCTAAAAGTGAAAAAATCATGTCAGTATCTCTTTAAAAACAGATTGTGCAGAAACGCTTCAGTGCATCCAGAAATAAAAGAAATGCAAAAACAAGTCGAAACACTTGTGTTGAAAAACATGAACTCATTTGACTTGAAGTTACACGTCTCCTGCATGACTCTGCTTTTTGTTCCCTGCCCTCCCAGCTGTGCTCCTCTCACTGGAATGTGGTGTTTGTCAAAGGATGGTGGGGACACCTGGTGGAAGTGGAGGGTACTACGGATTCAAGAAGGCAGCATTTAAAACTCGCAGCAGTGACTTTCTAGCTGAGGAGAAATGGGAGATTTACCCTCAACCCTTAATCCTTTTGTCACTTTTTGGATGTTGCTTGTTCCAAAATTGTTCATTTCAAATCAAAAGGGATGTTCACATGACGACCAGGGAACCAGGCAGCATCAACCGTTAGTACATGCAACATTTACAGTGCAGTCAGTCAGGCTGTGTGGATCCACATTACTCACAATAAATCACTATAAAGGGGAATTTTATAAACATGTGCCATATTCCCAAGCAGCAGGAAAAGAATGCATCAAATGTGAAGATTAATTATTAACATTTCAGATCAAACAAACTGTCGGAAGATGAAACTGGAAAAACATTCAAATGGAACATGGAGGTTTTTTTTTTGGTTTTTTTTTATGTTGACAAACGACCCATCCAGGTACCTGTGGTGTTAACAGACTCTGTGAACGCCTGTTAACATCACAACTGTATCAGTCGACCGGAACAACACAAACAGCCGGCATCAAACCACCGGGCACGGATTCAACAAACACACGCGCAAACACAAGGAAATGTGATTTAGACTGAAATCACAGGTGAAATCTGTGCTTAAAAAACTGCTATGAATAAATGCATTTAAAAAATGTCTAGCAATTGGTTGTTTCAATAGCAAGTAATAACAGTTCAAGAAAATTAGACTAAATAAATAAATTTGGATGTACTGACTCTTTAATGAGGCCAGGTATTAACTTCATACTGAGTTCCTCAGAAATAAAATGCTTAATCTTGTTTTTGTTTTGTTTTGTTTTTTACCATTTTCATGCAAGATCTCACACTGAGGGTTTAACCATGAATGAAACCAGACTCACAGAGACAATATGTGTTGATGTTTGGTTACTCACATTTCTTGCATCCGCATTTCTTTATCCTTTTAGGATCTGTTATGTCGTCGTGACAGGATTTACAGTAAAACAACGCCCTGCGGAGCGAGAACAGGAAGTTAAACAGTAAACGTGACTCAGCGGCAAATTCTTCACTCAGGTGTTTCAAGACTTTCTGCAGCGTCTGAGTTTGACTGCACTGATGCAACTTCCCCTTTACCGTCTCATTTCCTTTGATCGCCAAATCATAACCGTGAATTACACATATTTATACCTCTTCACTTCTTTGGCATCACTGGCGATGAAGAAGCCCAGAGTTCCCTCCTGCATCTTCACGTGGTTCCCGGGGTTTATCAGAGTGCTGCGGATTCACAGAGGAGATTCATGTTGACGTCTGCCTCCGTCCAAACCTCAGCTCTGTGTTTTCAAGCATTTGACACCTGTACATTTAGAACGACTCGGACTCACTCACCTGCTCTCCCTCTGATCTGACTTGTACTCGATGGCGATG
Source organism: Chascanopsetta lugubris (assembly GCA_016785325.1). NCBI lineage: Eukaryota > Metazoa > Chordata > Actinopteri > Pleuronectiformes > Bothidae > Chascanopsetta > Chascanopsetta lugubris. Next base: position 26,336 of record JAFBJT010106171.1, read on the forward strand.
AGCAGCAGCTTCAGCTTCACGTAGCACAGTCTGCAGAATAGAATCATATACACCAGCTGTGACACGTGTCGTCCCTTTGTCCTTTTCACCACAAACACTTGTGAACGGCCCGACGCCAATTAAAAAAAAATAGAATGTGAAGAGCTTGAAGGCTTCTTGACTTTTCCAACAACAAACACCCACAGCTGTCATCGAGGATTGTATACGTGTCTGGTTTGTGTGTATCTATCCCTCTAAATTTAGAAAGATCAACAACAGTGGACAAAAAAAATAAAAAAATAAGCGTGTACTCACTCGCAGATGACGGGGAAAGACAAACCCACGAAGGCACTGGACAGATACTCCGTGTACATCTCATTAGCCACGCCCTCCAGGTAATACTTCTGCCACGTGTCCTCCTCGATCTGACAGAAAAAATAAAGTTTAAACACAATTCATCGCGATAAATCTCCGCCCACGGTTCATTCTCAGTTTAAACGCAAGAGGGATGAACGTGTGGCGGCACCTTGATGAAGGACCTCATGGAGAACAGGTTGGCCAACATGGTGGAGAGCCCCTGAGCCAGGCAGCTCTGTGCGATGAAGCCCAGTTTCAGCTCCGCCAGGCAGATGGCGTCATCGCCCTCCTTCCAGTTCCAGCTGGGGATGTTCAGTAAGTGGGCCTGAGGAAGAGGAGCAAATCACATGGGGGGGGGGGGGGGTTTAAAACCAAAAAGCCCAAAAACAAATACAGCAATAAAACCTAAATAAGATCAATCATTTCCAATGTCAACAACTCAAAAGGACATAATGATAATATGATATACCAACCTTATTGTGGTACTGCAACATCTGAGTGATTATCCTGATCTTTGGATGATAGTTCTTGATGGATATGACCCTGGAAAAAAATACACAGCAAACTCAGGACAAGTTCACATTTCTGCTTTTATTTTAGAAAAATTCCCAACTCATTCAAAGAAAATTTCATTTCATGAAATAAACCCAGGCAGTTCAAATACCCAGCGTGTAAGAACTCGGCAGCCTTGGTGGTTGCCATAGAAACACAAAGTGACTGCACTGTCTGCACTTGGAAACATAGGAAGTTTCACACCTTCCTCTGCAAAATTGATTCAATTTCTGCAAAAGCTGAAACATGGCTCAACGAAACTGGCAAGAGAGTGAAAAATAACAAGCAAAACAAAACAAAACAAAACAAAACAAAACAAAGCATAAATGTTGCAGAGGCTGGTGTGGGTTTTACCTCATGATGTTGGATGCATCCTCAGCATCAGGGTCAGCGCAGTATTTGTTGGCCAAGATCAAACAGGCGTCGGCAGATTCGATCTTAAAACTCTGATACAGCTCACTCTCTGATACAGCTCACTCTCTGATACAGCTCACTCTCTGATACAGCTCACTCTCTGATACAGCTCACTCTCTGATACAGCTCACTCTCTGATACAGCTCACTCTCTGATACAGCTCACTCTCTGATACAGCTCACTCTCTGATACAGCTCACTCTCTGATACAGCTCACTCTCTGATACAGCTCACTCTCTGATACAGCTCACTCTCTGATACAGCTCACTCTCTGATACAGCTCACTCTCTGATACAGCTCACTCTCTGATACAGCTCACTCTCTGATACAGCTCACTCTCTGATACAGCTCACTCTCTGATACAGCTCACTCTCTGATACAGCTCACTCTCTGATACAGCTCACTCTCTGATACAGCTCACTCTCTGATACAGCTCACTCTCTGATACAGCTCACTCTCTGATACAGCTCACTCTCTGATACAGCTCACTCTCTGATACAGCTCACTCTCTGATACAGCTCACTCTCTGATACAGCTCACTCTCTGATACAGCTCACTCTCTGATACAGCTCACTCTCTGATACAGCTCACTCTCTGATACAGCTCACTCTCTGATACAGCTCACTCTCTGATACAGCTCACTCTCTGATACAGCTCACTCTCTGATACAGCTCACTCTCTGATACAGCTCACTCTCTGATACAGCTCACTCTCTGATACAGCTCACTCTCTGATACAGCTCACTCTCTGATACAGCTCACTCTCTGATACAGCTCACTCTCTGATACAGCTCACTCTCTGATACAGCTCACTCTCTGATACAGCTCACTCTCTGATACAGCTCACTCTCTGATACAGCTCACTCTCTGATACAGCTCACTCTCTGATACAGCTCACTCTCTGATACAGCTCACTCTCTGATACAGCTCACTCTCTGATACAGCTCACTCTCTGATACAGCTCACTCTCTGATACAGCTCACTCTCTGATACAGCTCACTCTCTGATACAGCTCACTCTCTGATACAGCTCACTCTCTGATACAGCTCACTCTCTGATACAGCTCACTCTCTGATACAGCTCACTCTCTGATACAGCTCACTCTCTGATACAGCTCACTCTCTGATACAGCTCACTCTCTGATACAGCTCACTCTCTGATACAGCTCACTCTCTGATACAGCTCACTCTCTGATACAGCTCACTCTCTGATACAGCTCACTCTCTGATACAGCTCACTCTCTGATACAGCTCACTCTCTGATACAGCTCACTCTCTGATACAGCTCACTCTCTGATACAGCTCACTCTCTGATACAGCTCACTCTCTGATACAGCTCACTCTCTGATACAGCTCACTCTCTGATACAGCTCACTCTCTGATACAGCTCACTCTCTGATACAGCTCACTCTCTGATACAGCTCACTCTCTGATACAGCTCACTCTCTGATACAGCTCACTCTCTGATACAGCTCACTCTCTGATACAGCTCACTCTCTGATACAGCTCACTCTCTGATACAGCTCACTCTCTGATACAGCTCACTCTCTGATACAGCTCACTCTCTGATACAGCTCACTCTCTGATACAGCTCACTCTCTGATACAGCTCACTCTCTGATACAGCTCACTCTCTGATACAGCTCACTCTCTGATACAGCTCACTCTCTGATACAGCTCACTCTCTGATACAGCTCACTCTCTGATACAGCTCACTCTCTGATACAGCTCACTCTCTGATACAGCTCACTCTCTGATACAGCTCACTCTCTGATACAGCTCACTCTCTGATACAGCTCACTCTCTGATACAGCTCACTCTCTGATACAGCTCACTCTCTGATACAGCTCACTCTCTGATACAGCTCACTCTCTGATACAGCTCACTCTCTGATACAGCTCACTCTCTGATACAGCTCACTCTCTGATACAGCTCACTCTCTGATACAGCTCACTCTCTGATACAGCTCACTCTCTGATACAGCTCACTCTCTGATACAGCTCACTCTCTGATACAGCTCACTCTCTGATACAGCTCACTCTCTGATACAGCTCACTCTCTGATACAGCTCACTCTCTGATACAGCTCACTCTCTGATACAGCTCACTCTCTGATACAGCTCACTCTCTGATACAGCTCACTCTCTGATACAGCTCACTCTCTGATACAGCTCACTCTCTGATACAGCTCACTCTCTGATACAGCTCACTCTCTGATACAGCTCACTCTCTGATACAGCTCACTCTCTGATACAGCTCACTCTCTGATACAGCTCACTCTCTGATACAGCTCACTCTCTGATACAGCTCACTCTCTGATACAGCTCACTCTCTGATACAGCTCACTCTCTGATACAGCTCACTCTCTGATACAGCTCACTCTCTGATACAGCTCACTCTCTGATACAGCTCACTCTCTGATACAGCTCACTCTCTGATACAGCTCACTCTCTGATACAGCTCACTCTCTGATACAGCTCACTCTCTGATACAGCTCACTCTCTGATACAGCTCACTCTCTGATACAGCTCACTCTCTGATACAGCTCACTCTCTGATACAGCTCACTCCCTGTATTATATATGTGTATATTATGTAAATATTTTATTTAGGGTCAAAATTGATTTGAATATTGTTTGTTTTTTAGTCAGATCACGTTTGTAATTATAATGAAAATAGTTTCTTTGTGCCGGACAATGGAAAGTCAGGACATGTAATAAAAGTGTCTGCAAACATTATTTAGGTGATATATAGAGACAGAGACACACATGTCTCATTCCAATTTGTAAATTATTTTATTTATCTATTTATTTATGTATTTGAACAGGAAATACGCAGATTCAGACGTCATGTGAGTCGGGTCCGTGACGCCCACACGGTGGCAGTATTAGTCCAGAGTTCAACAGTGACACATCATCTCTGAACCTCAGAGGACAAACAAACAATACAACAGACATCATGTGGTCACCGAGTACAGGAGCATGTGAATACTAGAATGATACGAGTTTACATGATCCCTGATAGATGTGCATTTAGATATCTTTATGACGTTGCTTTTATAAACAGGGTTATTACAAATAAATGTGCTTTAGAAGTTAACACCATTAACATTTGCGTGGACACGAGAGTAACACAGTGGTTATTGCATCATAAATGTCAGGTTGTTCCTGAAAGTTGAAAATGTTGAGTCCGACAGGAAACAAGCACCTTTCTCTTTGCTGAACATATGATTGATATTCAAGCTGACAGACCGATACCAGGACACACCGATACCAGGACACACCGATACCAGGACACACCGATACCTGGACACACCGATACCAGGACACACCAAGACCTGGACACACCAAGACCTGGACACACCGATACCAGGACACACCAAGACCTGGACACACCGACACCAGGACACACCGATACCTGGACACACCGATACCAGGACACACCGATACCAGGACACACCAAGACCTGGACACACCGATACCAGGACACACCAAGACCTGGACACACCGATACCAGGACACACCAAGACCTGGACACACCGATACCAGGACACACCAAGACCTGGACACACCGATACCAGGACACACCAAGACCTGGACACACCGATACCAGGACACACCAAGACCTGGACACACCGATACCAGGACACACCAAGACCTGGACACACCGATACCAGGACACACCAAGACCTGGACACACCGATACCAGGACACACCAAGACCTGGACACACCGATACCAGGACACACCAAGACCTGGACACACCGATACCAGGACACACCAAGACCTGGACACACCGATACCAGGACACACCAAGACCTGGACACACCGATACCAGGACACACCAAGACCTGGACACACCGATACCAGGACACACCAAGACCTGGACACACCGATACCAGGACACACCAAGACCTGGACACACCGATACCAGGACACACCAAGACCTGGACACACCGATACCAGGACACACCAAGACCTGGACACACCGATACCAGGTACCTCACTCACTTCCTTTCTTTCCTTCTCATTTTGCTGTTGTGTTTATATTTTTGAGAAATAGAGAGAGAGAGAGAGAGAGAGAGAGAGAGAGAGTATGGTGGAGAAACACAAAGAGGAGACACATAATCCACAATTCTAATATGCATGGCTGAACAATAAAATATCAATAGTAAGGTCAATGTCATTTGCATATATATCAAAACAACAACAATCCAAGTGCTATGACAACAGGCTATCCCATCATACACGGCTCTGATTGATGTGACTGTGGCATATCACTCGTTTTCAACCTGTTTTATCAAAAGTTTGGATTTTGTCCAAACACGCCTCAATCGTGTATTTGTAGATGTTTTAAAGGTGTAGTATGCAACATTTTGTAGAATTTAAAATCAAACCTCTCAGGGCGAGGAGATGGATACAAAATGCAACTACAGATCTAGATGTCACCACATCTTACACACTGCACCTTTAAGCTTGATCAACCCAAATCATTGAAAAGATATTTCTGCAGGCTGGTCAGGCAGCTCTGCTGGTTATGGAAACTCTGCCCTCACCACAAAAACATGCTCATGTTTATGCTAACGTGATAATCAGTCATTATTAGGAGTCATTTCGAACCATGTTTCCACTGGTGCCAGGGATCAGTGCAACAGAGGTGAAGGCACTTCTGTCATGTCACATGTTAACTCCATTGGAATTTCAATCATTTAATATAATATAATATATTATGATTTCATTCAATTTAATTCTATTTTATTTTGATTATAGAATTGGACAAGTGGTCAAATGACCTGAGCCTGACATTTTAGAATAGAAGATGGAGGGAAGAGTAAGTTAAACCTCAAATACCTTGTATATTCAAGTAAACTTTTTAAAACCCTGATGTCAAACGTGTTAACATGATGAGCATAGGAACTGCTGAGTCAGCTGTAAAGTCAGCTGAGGCCGAACCCAACATCTAATTGAATATGACAAACGTTGATATACAGTCTCTAGAAACTGACCTGAGTCATCAAAAAAGATTGTAATGTTTAGCCTTTGAAATGAATAAAATGAACATTTCATTGTCATTGAGTCTCAGAGGAAGGATAAAGGAATCATGACTCAGCAGAGAGAGAGAGGAAATGAGATAAGGAGAGAAAAGACAAAGATAAATGAAGTGTATCCTATTTCATCCTGTCTATTCATCCTCACACTCAGAGTAATTATATATAAGCACCATGATTAAGGAAGCCACTCGCTGTAATCCTGAATGCACACTGAATATCTGTAATTAACAGATCTACTTTCAGCGTAATTATAATAACCAAAACCCACTACAAATGACCTGCCAAGCTTTATAATTATACTATCAGCCATCATGGTAATTAAACAATCAGAGGGCACACACCGATACCTGGACACACCGATACCTGGACACACCGATACCTGGACACACCGATACCTGGACACACCGATACCTGGACACACCGATACCTGGACACACCGATACCTGGACACACCGATACCTGGACACACCGATACCTGGACACACCGATACCTGGACACACCGATACCTGGACACACCGATACCTGGACACACCGATACCTGGACACACCGATACCTGGACACACCGATACCTGGACACACCGATACCTGGACACACCGATACCTGGACACACCGATACCTGGACACACCGATACCTGGACACACCGATACCTGGACACACCGATACCTGGACACACCGATACCTGGACACACCGATACCTGGACACACCGATACCTGGACACACTGATACCTGGACACACCGATACCAGGACACACCGATACCTGGACACACAGATACCTGGACACACTGATACCTGGACACACTGATACCTGGACACACTGATACCAGGACACACCGATACCTGGACACACTGATACCTGGACACACTGATACCAGGACACACCGATACCTGGACATATGACAGTCACGTTAAAACACAGCCCTGTTAAAAGTCAACCATAAAGTAAACTGTTCAACAACATGTCAAATTAACATCGGCTGTGTGATGTGGTTAAAACGTAATGGATGGTGCTGAAGTTTGCGTTGCTCGCTGTGAGTCTCAGGATGTAAACTGCTTCTATTTACCTTCTGCTAATTAAGAGCTAATTCATTTGACATTTTCCACAGAGCAGACTTTAGGACAAGTCTGGCTCAAACTGTCCTGAGAGTTCAGACTGAAGATGATATGAGTAAGGAGATCAGAACATGTTCACACCTAATGTGAAGGTTGGCACATGTCCAAACACAGTCAGAGCAAACCTCACTCATTAGAAATAAGACTAAGCACCAATGGAAAACGACTGGTGTTGGAAAAAGAAAAGCAGAGGTTTGCGTGTTATCGGTCTGAAACATGGAGGTTGCGTTCAGAGCGTGAAGAGATGTGAACGGTCATCACTCCACATGTTGAGCTTTACTGCACCGTATGATGAGCACGCAGGCACTTTAATGTGAAATGACACTGGACCAGATTAGCATAAGAAATGTTTCATCAATCCCAACATACAGGATTATAATAAACAAATACATTAAAATATGATGCCATGTTGAATATTTAGTGGTCCTCCATATTGGCTCTTCAGTGGCTGCAAGGATTCAAACTTTGAGACTGAATGAGAAAATGCAGTTGCATGGAATCTTTAGAGTCCTGCTCATCTTTGAAAGCATGTATTTTTGAGTAATTTATAAGATATTTTAATTCATTTATGGTGGTATGTATCGAACTTAACACATTAAGAATATTATCATCTAAAAGATTGATTCTTCACTATAAAACATTGAGAAATTAATGATGGGATTTGCACTTAATGTGTAAAAGGTGCCTTTACCGGGCTCGTTAATGCCAACACATTCAGACTATTCAAATTAAAAGGAATGTTGAAATGGATGAACCAATACTCCACGTCTGTCCTCAGGCCATCACTCCTGTTTCTTGGTGTGTCCCTTGAAAGTGTCCATGAGGCTGAAGGCTCCCATGTACTGACCCAACAGAATGCCTTGCTTCATGGGCAGGATGCTGCGAGGGAAGAAACAAACACACACTGATTTGTTACAAAGTCTTTTATCTGCATTTGTGCAACAAGCAACAATCAAACAATACTGTTTGTAACAACTGCTGCAGCGGAACAAGAGGCCACTGCAAATTTTAAAGAGCATCGAGAAATGATCGTGCATCTGCTCAAACTCTGCTGGAGCAATCCCTCAGCACCAACATCAAATGAAAACTAATAATCATTACATTATCTAAATGTTGCTCCATCACAGAATCCTCTGTCCATAAAGCCCCCGGGGCAGAAAGGCCCTGAACAGGATGTACTGTCCCAACAGAGACGTGAGAGTCAGACCTCATGAACATTTAGACTGAACTACAACAACAGACACACAGACACTGATGGAGCAACCACAGTGGAAACAGTGACTAACTCATTGAGGAGCACCTCCTCCAACCAAGCACCTTCATGTTTATACTTCATTCTACGTACTCTATATAAATCACAACATAAATGACCAGTATCTTACACAGCGCAGCTTTAAGGGGAGAAGTCAATGAGGAGGCAGGAGGTGGGGTGAAGAGGGGGAGCGGCAGAGTAGTGATGAAGCCGATAACTATAAAACAATGTATGAACAGTCCTTTCAAGCACACAGCAAACAGTGGTCGGTTTCAGTGCATCAAATACAGTGACTCTTCAAAGACTTTTCATGGACTAATGTATTCATGCTCCTGTTCATAGCTTTTGTTAAACGCTTTGTAAGAGGTCTTTTGGCATCCCATCCACAATCAGCCCGTTAGCAGTTCTTGAATGACTAACAGTCGTCTGACAAACAATGTGTGTCTTCAAAGAGAGCAGAGGCAAGGCTGGATAATACGACACACTAATGAAAGGCTGAACACAAAGGCTTTTATGTAGAATGAAGAGAGGTGACAAGCAAGGCAGCGTCTCCATTTGTGTGAGCTGTGTTCCACAGAGGAAAAGCTTTCTAACAGAGAATAATGGATCCGTCCTCACACAAATGGACCAGAGAAAGAAAACACCCTTATCTGATACAATTAAAGGGCAAAGGAACAGAGCTGAAGTGGGGATTCATTTCTAATCACAAACATTTCATTTACACTTCTACAAAGTTATACACCTTTTTCTTTCATTTGGGTCAAGTGTTGGAAACATCAGTGACTCACATGCTCGGTTCTCTAATGGAGCCAGCACACAGTGTGAAACCTGGACACCATGATTGAGCCTGTGCTCATCCAAAGACTGAACCCGTTTATACTGATCTGTAATCCACATCATAAACCAGGCAAAGCTCCGAACACGGATCCAACCGGCGGCAGGGATTTCTGAGTATGAACAAAAGCTTAACGGAGAATTGCTTCCATTAACATCTTCATCGTGTTGACAAAGGATCTGCAGATGAACTCGCAGCGTATTCCGATACATGAGGTACAAGAGGAGCATCCTCTAAATGGGAGGTTGTCAGTTCTATCACATTCTTTGCTCTGCTGAAGTGCCCTTGGGTAAGATACTCGTCCCTAAACACTCTTACAGAGGAGTGACCCTTAGTCAGATCAAGTGAACGTAAACTGTGAACCCCAATGAGGCGGCAGCCCTCAGTGTTAAGGATGTAGAGATACACTTTATGTCACAATGATTTGTTGAACAACTTCACAATATATGAACTTATATATAAAACTCCTTTAACTCTTAAATTCTAACCAGTTGAAACTAATTCTTCAGTTTTAAGTTGAAAACACAATGTCCTCTTCTTAAAAATACACCAGAAACCAAAGCGGCCTCATTTTCAATATGAAACTAGTCTGTGCATGAGGTGTGTGTGTGTGTGTGTGTGTGTGTGTGTGTGTGTGTGTGTGTGTGTGTGTGTGTTTGCGCTCTGCTCTACTATTTCACCACTAAAACAGAGGTGGACTTTCACCTCCTCCTTCTACTTTATCTGGTTTCCGTTCGAGTAAATCTGTGACAGCAGAACAGCAAATGATTCTTCTGAGCAAGTCGGAGATGAAGGAAACTCCTCAGTCTGCGGCGCGGAGGATGTTGTGATCAATAGGAAGTGACGAGACACGTTGAAAGGCAGAGTGACAGGAAAACATCGATCAGGTGAAAGCAAATGTAGATTCCGCTCTCTACTGTTCACAACTGGCTTCGGGATTCTTTTCTATATGCATCAAAACACGTGGGAACAAGGTTAACTCTGGATCTCTGCACCTCGCACACAATATGCAACTTTAACACAACTTCAGTTCCGACTCCAGTGTGAGCCACATCACGTTTGTTTGTCAGAAAGTTGAGAAACCTCCTTCCACCCTCTTCAACCAACTCCGACTCAAAAAGGCAGACTCCTGCTGACTCGTGCTAGAATTTGGATTAACACTGTTAATCCAGCAACATGTTAGTGAGGAATAAAACAAAGCTTCACTCAATGACCTCAGATTTTTGGAGGGACACATAGATGCAAAATGCTGCTGTTGTAACTTCCAATATTGGAGGTGCAGATGGAGGAAAAGAGATCAAACGCAAAGCAGGAAGGAAGAGAGACGAGGTGGAAGAGCACGAAAGGAAGAATGAGGATGGTGTTAGTGAGTGGTTAGGAGACAGGACAGAGATACATGATGGGAGGAGATCAAAAGTAAATGATGAAATGAAGAAAGAACAATAGCACAGCGCTCAGCAGGTCCAGCAGAAATCAGACCAGTTGTGAAGCCATCAGGAAGCCTCTGCTCGTCAGTGAACCGCTGAGGCCGATGAGCCTCTATGAAAAGGTCTGGTCCCACACATTTACAGACGAGGCGCTTCTCTCTACAGCCCCTCCACCTCCTTGTTTGTGTCAGGATCAGTGACAGGCGGACTTGATTGTACAGGTTTAGTGATCTAATCTATTTATGGTATGAACAGTTTTATCACTGTACTTTTCCTACTGTGCACTGTGCTGTTCGTACGCATTTATGACAACACAACACAAAACGCTGTTAAGATTACGCAAACTTCACTCCCCATCATGGATTATGTTTCATATTTCTACATATTCAAGGACAAAGTCATCAAGAATATATTCAGTAAACAGACACTGTATTTACAATGATCTCCTGACCGTGGTCATATTAGAGTTAATGTAAACACAGAATGTGCAGTTTGTTTTGTTAAATTTGAAAGTCCAAGATAATGATGGTGTAAGTCCGAATGTATTTTCTGTGAAATCGTAATCATGATGTATGATTACACATGAGACATTGGTTGATACCAATCCATCCAATGTTACAACCTCTGACAGTCACTTTCACAAAAGCTGTCATGCTTCATAATCTCTGAAAATCACAGAACGTCTCCATACAAATCATGGTCTTTGATGTCTTTGATGGCTCTACCTGCCGTGGCTTTGTACAGGGCAGCGTGGGCCGGTGTTTGGCTCCACTGAAGGTCATAAAGATCGAGGAGACACAGCAGAGGGCTGATTTACATACACTATTATGTCCATGTGTTGTTGCCTGGTTTGCACCCTCTCAGCTGTGTATTTGGAGGCATGTACACATTGATCACCACGATATATGTGTGTGTGTGTGGGGGGGGTCCATTCAATTCCCAGATTCATGCATTTCATCCTTTTTATTGATCCAATCATCAGCTCTTCTGTCAGCATGGAGGAAACCTGCATGTGGACAACCTCACAATTCACTTGAGCCCTTTGCCACCATAAAGCAAAAGCTCAAAGAGCAATGTGCATCACTATGACGATGGAGTAGAACACAAGGTGAGATTTGTTCAACATAGTATGAATGTCATGATGATTCACATGAACAATACACCTGCCAACACATGATACTGTCACTGAGCAGACTTTTATCATGTTTCATTGTATTATCAAGACTTAATCAACTGCTAACTGTTTAGAGACACAAGTCACTTCCCGACTGAAAGAAACCACTAGCAGGACAACATGGCTGCCTGCCTCCGCTGGGAGTGGTGTGTAAACAAATGGTTTTAAAAGGGAAGGTGAGTGGAAAAGGAGAACGAGGCTGAACAGAGGCAGGACAGACAGAAGAACTCTCATTAACATCCATTATGGATGCTGGGCTTTTACCACAACACCAGAGCCGGAGTGGGTTCTTTGTGCACAGCAGAGTTCTGCTCGGCTCCTTTGACCTCAACAGCCTTTGTAATGTCTCTGATGATTCAGCTTCCTCAGCTCTCCTTCAAATGGGGATGTTGACATAAATGCTTGGATTGTTCCGTCGCTGCTATTTTGTCCTGTGTTTCTTCTAATCCATTTGATTTGAAGAGACTGACTCATTTCCTGATCATACATCATTCTCTAGTTTATGTCCCTTATCAAAGGCCTCACTTGTGATAAAAGGCTGTATAAATGAATGAACTTGGACCTGAATTAAATGACCACAGCAGCAAGTCATTCTACATGTGTATAAATACAATGAGTCAAACAGATGATGGCAGTCATGGAAAAGGAATATACTAAAGGGAGAGGCTTTTAAAAATGTGATTTGATTTGAAAAAGGTAAACCACTGTCCTGACATCACCCCCCCCCCCCCCCCCCCCCCCCCCCCGCGGCCCGCCCGCCCCCCCTCGTGAGTCACAGCTCACTGATCAAATCACAGAAAAAAAGAAACAGCTGAAAGAGCCTGAGGTCAAGTTTCCACATTTATCAAAACTGCCTACACGTGGCTGTGTCATAACCGTACTCACGAAGGTTTCACCGTGGAATCAGTTTGGGTTGATGTTTGAGAATGACTCAGTGTGACTGGGCAGAGAGTCTGCTTCACTGTGAGCAGAGAACGAGGAGCACAAACAGGGAGAGAGGACCTCTCCCATCACCACCTGAAACAGGTTCTATCAAACATCTGATCACAACTTGTCAAACAGAAAAAAAACATAGGAATCCTTTTTTCAATCATTATCTAAAGATCTTTTATTTTGACTCAAGTCTGAAATAATGAGATAATGCTTCACCAAGTAAAGACCTGGCACTTAAAACACAATGCGGACATATGAGGGAACAGGGCTAAATTTGATCTGTTTAATGATGATAAACTCAAACAGAACAAGAAAACAAGTCTCGGTTGTTTTATGGGTGCGAGGTAAATGGTTTATAAAGAATATCACTGCTGACTAGTGTCGAGATAAAGCACAAGATGTCGTGTGCTGATGGAAGCAGGACTCATTCATGGGCCGATTTATAACTTGACTTTAGCTCCTTAAAGGTGCAGTGTGTAAGATTTGGTGAGGTTGCAGGTTGGATCCATCACCTCACCCTTCAGAACCTGGTAGACTTCAGTTGTCATTCAAACTCAAAAGATGTTCTGACGTCCACTTTTGCTACTGTGAGAACATGGAGGCCTGCAAATAGAGGACCCACTCATGTAAATGTACATTCATGGGCTCATTTGAGGGTAATGAAAAATAAATAAAACATTGACGTGATAAGAGATTCATGAAAGTGTCAGAATGTAGTTGATTAGTAATACTTTTAGAAGTGACAAAAACGACCAAAATCGTACACACTGCACCTTTAAGTTGCCACACCTTTATCTTAGATGACTTTATGGTGCAGATATTCATACGATACTGAATCTGATGTCTCATGTTCACTCCCTGAAATATATCAACACTGCGCCTCCTGTCCTGTTGGATATTCCTGCTCGGGAAAGTTCAAACCCATATCACAGACAACATCTTCTGAATGCTGCAGGATGATGAGGAGGCTCTGCTCGGGTGCTGTTGATGTTTCTCTGGCTCAGTGCAGGGAGGGAACATGCACTCTGATCTGTGGTCACTCCCTCTGCATATTATGGACCACATCCTCATTCAGTGGCTTTCACTAACAGCATGGAAGCCTCCTCTGAAACCACAGGTGTCTTCTCCATGTCCCCCTGTTCCCCACAGACAGAGCACTGGATTCCAGGTCAACTTCTTCAAGGTAATTGCTTGCCCAGAGCTTAAGACTCAACTTGTCAGCAGTCTGAGCTCACCAAGGAGTTTCCATCATGTGCTGACTTTCTTCAGGGCTGCTGGTTTGTCTGTGTCTGACTGTTTGCTCAGCTGAGATCTGTGGCAGATCTTTCAGTCTCATTCCACCGTCTGGGGTCAACCTGCTCTGTTTATTATCTTGGCTTTGTGGAGAAGACATTTTGCTTCAATCTTTTCTAGGGGCAATTCTTATATATTATACAATCCATCCCAAATTCTCTGTCATTGAAAGCTAGAAACTATGATGCACAATCTGTTGCATGAACCAGGCTGTTTACTTATGTGTTAAAGTTAAAATACTGTATCCGTGAACTCTCCCTCCTGACAAATCTCGCCATCAACACATCAAATCAAAGCGCCGTGATGAACCCAGAGATCGAAAAGGACTTAAACCAAGACGGATTTCAAGATTTACATTTATAATGTGTGTATTGTTATTGAACATTCTATGTAACATCCATTTCCTGTCTGTCCGCCCTGGAGTGGATCCCTCACTGTCACTCTCCCTCAGGTTTCTACCTTTTCTTTTTTTCCTGTTAAAGGTTTTTTTCCCCCCTGCAGTTTTCTGACTCTTGCTGAGGGTCTCAGGACAGAGCATGTTCCCACCCTGTGAAGCTCTGAGACACAAACTGTGATTTGTAAATGAGGGCTGTATAAATAAAATGTGATTTGATTTGATATTCAGTCAAACATCAGTCAAAATGACACCATCTTAAGCTAATCTGTACTAAAGGAAATCTACCTCATTCTGTTGAACAACAACAAACAAACAATAACACACCACTTGTCTTGGTTTAAGTCCCACATCTTAAAAAGGTAGAACACTTCCTGGTGCTACATCAAGTTAAAGAAAGCACATGTTGTTACTCTCTAACGTGAAAATAAAGCCTGTCAGTTCAAACAGCTTTATAATGGGATGCGTGCCCCTAATCTTTAACATGGGCCGGAGCTTTGGGTGTCGGACTACACGGCTCAGAGTGGATGGAACACAATCTGCAGGAGTGGGCCTTTATTTACATGAATAGCCTCTGTTTGGAGAGCTTCCATTTGTAAGTACACATTAAAATAAATTGCCACAGCCTCCACCTTCAGTTTGAATCGCATGCAAAGTGATTTACACTGATTAAACCACGGTGGATAAATAAATAAATGTGGCCTCTTCCCAAAATGATCTTTCACGATTACAAGGCTGTTGTCGTGTTCCTAAGATCTCAGTAATTGCCCTACTGAACACATTGATAATGGGAACGATGGCAACATTAGTGCAACAAGGCCTTAAGTGTGATAAATGCAAAACAAGGTTTTACATGGTGAAAAGGAAAATTATGCTTTTATAATGAATGAATGATAAACTATAGTATATGAAAGACATTTCTCACCACTAAGTGCACAGTCACAGAAATCAAGGTGCCTACAGAGAATCGTTATGTTTCTTCTGCTTCCTGTTTTGTTTCTCACTATGTTTTGCTTTGCTGAGTGAGCCGATTGAGACAGTCTGCTTCCACTGAGAGTCCCAGGTAAGAGATTAGAAGATATGTGAACCTCCACTCCAGGACACTGAGGAGAATGATGGAGGGACAGGAAAGACATATTGAAAATGTTTAGATTTGGATCTCACGGGGCAGAACATTCCACATCTTAGGTCAGCGAAGACAACTGCTAGATTTAATGTTGTGTCATTGACAATGGTTGGTGGAGTATTGTTTTCGTCAGAGTTTAACAAATGCTGTATACATTGACTCACACAAAGTATTTTCTGGAACTTTAGATGTTATAGATATGTTCATTGCTCATATGTTCATTCATTCCATTTTTTTACAATTATCTTTTAATAATTATATCAATTAATAAACACACTGGCTCTTAAAGTTTACTCCCCCAATACCTATACATAATAATATTTACTTCCCCAGTAGAAGCGCAGTACACCATTTTTCTTGCCATAAGCTTAATAATCTACAGTGAGGCTCTGATAGGATGAAGCTCCAGAGCCTGAGATTCTCTTTTAAACCCCCATGACCTTTAACTTAGACATACATTCCAATGTCCTTATGAAGAAGGTTACTAAATAGGCCTGATTGTCAATTATCACCTTAAATATATAGCAACTGTCACGAGGGTCCCATCTAAGAAGATGAGGAAAAAGGTGCCCATACATTTATTTCCAGTACGTAGGATTGTTGTGATGTTGTCTTCACAGGTCTCAACTTGTCTTCAACACACTCCCGCCTGAAGCACCTCTGGTGTTCTGTCATGATGAAGCTCACCCACCTTTAGCTGTCTCTAAAAGGTTTACTGCTACTTCTCGGGCCCAGCGTGAAGCCAGTTACTTACCTTCCACTTTCTACAGGTAAAAAAAGCCTACAACCCCCCGCCCCCAATTTTCTGTGCACTGGATGCAAACACCGCTTGGCTTTTCTTTGTAGGTTATTATCATTTTTGTATTTACAGGGCAGTGTCCGAAGAATAGGAAAATCTTAGTCCGATATCAGTGACATTTATCACTAAAGATTTTTTTAAATTCTGTCAATATGACAATCACAAGTTGCATGGAAAATGGTCTGTATATAAAGAGCGGTTTATCAAGTCTCGATGACCTTAAAGCGCTTCACAGTACAGTCAAACATGACAAATACATTCACACAGTGCATTCATCTGCAGCATGCATCCATGAGTACACCGGTCAATGTGGGGTACAGTGTCCCACCCGAGGACACCCCACCACACACAACGGGGGAAGGTGGGAATCAAACCCCGACAAGTCCTCCAACCACTCATCCAGAGCTGCCACATGAAAAAAGACTTAATGCTCCGGACTGATCTGTTCAACAACAGCAATCTCAAGCAAGAAGCTGTTCCATGACTGACTCAGTGGAATGTTCGAGTTGGAAATGACAAATCTTATGCGCTAGGCCTGGAGCTGAAGCCACTAAACAAAGCACCTCGCACCAGCACGGAACCAGCGCTAGAACACGCTCGGTGGAAAAGCGCTAAGATCTGCTGAATCTTACCGAGGATTCTTCACGCCGAGTGATGCAGTACGAGGGTTTGTGTGTTTTGATTTGGAAAAGGTCTTTTAGGTTTGAAAATCAACATTTACGTACCTCCAATTTTGAATTTCAGAAAAGATGGACACTTACTTCTTGAGAGTAGAGATGATGTACATGGACTTGGGCAGCAGCAGGTACACTTGGTCTGTGAGCACCGCATGGATGATCCTCTTCACGACGTACTCTGGATTCAAAATGGGGAGCAGTGAAGGCCACCTGATGATGACAGGACAAGACATTCAGAAAAGAGTCTGCGCTTGACTAACTCCGTTTACATTTATGTCCAAACTTAGCTCCTGTGAGTCAGAATTACACAAGTCACTAATGCTTTTCCAGGGCCTGAAAAAAACAGTATGTTATCAATTTTGCAAGTTACAAGCAAATTCTATCTGTGCATAATTATTAGTGTAAGCTTCTTCTGCATTATACAGCAGCAGTTTATTCTTATCATTCTGCTCGAGGTGAGTGATGATTCATGCATTGGCACTTCAAGCATGAGGACTTTGCTTTCAACTAGAGTCTAAGGTCAAAGATCAAAGTACAAATCAATATATAATTAACCTGCCCAGTACAGCAATACAAAGTCCTGACTTGTACCAATCTGACTATAGCCACCGATCTTAGGGGCTGAGGTCAAAACTGTTGAAGCAGGTCAGAGAATTATATTTTTTAATACTGTTGAGGGGATATTTTTGGGAACTGGTTGTTCTAATGTGAGAAGAGGGAAGTGGCATGCCAGGTGTTTGGGCTGGCATGAAGCATGTGTCCTCGTGGCCACAGGGGGCTGATGCACGGGTGAAGGAAATATAGATGGACACAAGTCTCCAAACACGTATGCCCCGGGGCATCCGACAGTGCACCACCATGGTTTCGCTGTGGCGTTTGTGTATTTGGATTCATGGGAAAGTTAAAACATAGAGACACTGTCGGGCCAATGTCTGCTCATCTACCATCAGCCCAGAGACCTCTGGCCATGTTTAGCTGTGTTATTTTCGGAGATATTTCCGGTGCGTCATCTGTGTGTGATTTTTGGTTTTTTTTGTGAGACAAACAATAAACAGTTCACCTGCTCAAATGTAAAAATACTATTACAAATCACGGACACAGTTCTGCTTTCTACAATGACACAAATAACGACGTTAAAATATGAATGAAATTGATCAGAAGCGATACGTGAGAAACAACTTAAAAAATGCATTTCAATACCAAACAGACAGACTGCGTTTAACAAACCCTGAACATCATCATCTCTTTAAGTACAATGATCTCAGAAACAAAGCAAAAATGAATGCTGGTCTGTTTGAATGGCAAACTTGAATTGCTAAGCCATTTAGAAGAAACCAAAGGTCACTATGTTTTAAAAAATATTAAAGGGACGCAGTCTATCTGCTATAGGAGCCATGGAGGAGGCATTGACCAATGCCAGAGGCCAACATTCATCTGTTGTCTGTAATTGATTTGGTGCGAGGTCACGCTCGCTGTCTGTAGGTGCACAGACCACATTCTGAGGAATTTAGTTAGTTAAGGGATTTTTTGTGAAGACAAAGGGATGAAACAACAATTACTTACAATAATAATAAAACGGAACAGGTGTGTAAATAGTGGTATCTGCTAAAAAATTCCATATCTGTGGGGTGTATAAATTGTGAACATGGACCAAACAAGATAATAGGGACATTCCTGGCTTCCTTCAACTTCAATTTAGAACTGAAGATGCATTTTAAATGAGAAGTGCTGAATAAAATTGGGTGTGCTCCGTTTGTCTCTGTATTGTTATAACCCCACTGTTCCATTTCATGCACCATTAAAACATTATGGCCCATCTTTCTGTTTTATTGGTTTTATTTTCTTGAAACATTCCTACCCCAGAGGTCCCTGGTTTTCAGGACTGTCATTACAAATTGGATTTTTTTCCTTAATTGACTTGCCATGTTACATAAATCACAATCACCTCTCCACTTCACTTCTCTTGCTCACCTCTTCTCCTCCTCACTGACAAGTCAGTCAATCAGACTGCAGTCTCTGGCCTGCAGCCAGTCTTTATGTCTTCCTGTATGGATTGTGACTCCATACAAACACATACACACCCACCTCAATAAACCCAGGATAAGGAATTCTATAGCAAACCCAGCAGCACGGACCATGTGAAATAAATGACCACAACAAAGAAAAGCAACAGAGAAAAAAGAGATAGACTGGACAAGCATTGGAGCCTAACAAACGAGAGGTTATATTACCCAATAACAGAGTGAGCATCATTGACTTTGTGATGAAATAAAGATTCATATTCTAGTTTATGGTGATCTGCGCTGTCCTGCTGCAGAAAAGACAAAACCTCCCACATCCAAATGAGTGGTGACATCACTCATGACATGAAGGGATTTTTAAACAACAATGAAGACAGAGAGTACACATCAACTTATTGTCCTATTCTGTTGCTCTTGACTCCTGCAGTCACAACACTCCTGTAAACCGAGGCCTGACTAGTCAGACAATTGCAATGCGAGCCACCGATGTAACACATGATATAAATCCAGTGTTGCTTGGGATTTGCAAATACAAAAGATTCAATAAAAAAAGATCTGAACTTTGCATAAACAAGGAAAATATAGACTGTTTGTCAATCATCTCGGGTATTATTTCATCATAACATAGGTAGTATTTCTAATGCAAAAATATGAATAATTAATGAAATTACACAGCAATTACCTGCTTTAGTGACCCAAATCTGAAAAGCTGTGACAACTACTTGTTATATGTGCGCTTTCTTTTGTGTTTTTCCTGTCAGGGTGCAGTAAAATCACATCAAGTATTATGGTTTTAACCAATTGAGCACCAGAAGCAGGATTTGATTGATGGACTATGTGGAGGCCTGATTTGTTTCATCTAAAAATCAATCATTCAAAACTGCCACATAATCTCCTTTGTTCTGTGGTCATTGAATTCAATGACTGTAAGAGAGCAGGAGAGGACCTTCAGTTTATCATCATGTTTCAGTTAGGAGCTCTTCACCTTTGTTTCTGCCTTTAAACAGCTCAATGTGTCCTTTAGTTTGACAGGTGGTCACTGACAACGGATACACTGTGATGACTGAACATAATGAATTCAAATAGAGAAGATTCTGGACGTAAACTCTCCAGAAAATGTTGAAGAGGCTGATCCCACTCCAGCATTTATTTATTATTCTTAATCTGACCCTCTACTTAGATGACCAGAATTTCAATGTAAGTCTGTGAATCTGTGAGTGCATTCACATCATTAGATTTATGAAATCTCATTTGTTAAATGCATCTTTGAATAGTGAAACTATGACTTCATCACAAATCAACAAAGCAGTATTTGCCTAAATGTTTTCCCCTAATTTTGTTTCTCTTTGTACTTTGCGAGGAAAATAATATACTGCTTGATCATTTCCAACAAAAATATAAAACATGCATTTTGTAACAGCAACATTATTTGAAAAATAGGTGATTTGCCCCCATTCATTTTTGGTTTTGTATTATTGTCTTTTTTGGATAAAACTAGTGCTATATATTACTACACTCTTATCGTGCTCTTCACATTACATACTGTTAAGTCTGAGTCGTGGTACAAAAAACACAAGAATGAAAAAGGCACATGAAGACACCTACTTAGTTTGACAGCCATCAAACATTCCGGTGTTGATGAAGTATGGACACACGATGGTGGTCTTGATGCCGTCTTTCCCGCACGCGATCAGCTCGAGATTCATAGACTCTGCAAAACCTACTGCTGCAAACTTACTGGCACAGTAGTCTGCAGGCAGAGGGCGACAAGGACAGCAAGCAAATGAAAAGGTCAGTGTACGATCCATCACGTTGTCAGGACATGATGTTATCATTACTTTTGATAGTCGTCGTTAGTTTTAAAACAAGATTCAACTGTAATGTCTTTGCAGAGTACATTTGTTTATGTGTGTGTGAGTGAGTGAGTGAGAGAAAGAGAGTCCCGAGGGGGAGGTGGGCAGGAATGATGGTGGAGGGGTTAGAGGCTGTAACGGTGGTGCAGACTTCAGGAGTTTGACCGTCAGGGGGAAAAGCTCTTCTGGACTCTCAAAGAGTCTCTCAAAGAGGTGGAGGGCAAACAGCCTGTGGCCTTGGGGAGAACTGTCATCCCTCTTCTGTTGCTCATTCCCTCTCTAGACATCGCCTGCACTGGACAGCTTCAGTACTGGAGGGAGGAACCGTACACGATACAGTTTTCTCTATCCTCTGGAGAGCATTCTGGTTAGAGAGAGAGCAGTTACCACACCATACCACAACATGGCGGACAAGGATGTTCTCTTGGATGCTCTCCAGAACTTCTAGTTCTCCAGAATATGAGGAGTCAACTGGAACTTCTTTTCTCTCCTGAGAGATAGAAGATGTTGGTGAGGCTTCTTGACCGGAGCTGAATGACCAGGAGAGATCCTCTGACACAGTCATCCAGGAACATGGAGGTGGTGACACACCTTATGATGGAATTACAGTAGTGAAATTATACATGAAGAAGGAGAGAGGGAGGGGACTGAGCACACAACCCTGAGGGGCGTCAGTGTTCAGGAGGAGGGTTGAGGAGATGTGGTCATCAAATCTAAAGAAACTGGAGTGTGTTGGTTCAGAAGTCAGTGTCAACTTGAAGAGGGAGATGTTCATTCCCAGGTCACAGAGTTTGATCATAAAACAGAGGGAAATTCTGCTCAACCCAAGTTTACAGCTGATAAGATATTATAATCTGCATGACAAATATAGGTGAAAGGGCAACTCAATGATAATCTAATAAATGGTAATGTCCCCAACAGCAAACAATTCTTTAGCCAGCCGCATCAAGTTTAGTAATGAAAACACAACAACAAATACATGAGTGATTGGACAGAAAACACACATTATTAATGTTATTAATTCATTATTTTCTATTCAATTTTTTTTTTATCAATGAAATTCTTTAAACAACTTACTCACTTATCCTTAAATGAGATTATGGAAAACATATGGAAGTCCTGCAAAATGTCCAGTGGCTGATGACAACTAAGGCAACTCAAAACTGACCCAACACCACAATAAGAAGATTGAGTGACTGGAATATAAAGTCTGCAAGAGATCACAGACATACAGAGATATTTTGTGGGCCCTACTTGACATCAAGTTTAGTGTCAGCGCTGCCCAGGTGTTTTTCTCAAACGCACCTTTTTGCCCAGGTGTTTTTCTCAAACGCACCTTTTTGCCCAGGTGTTTTTCTCAAATGCACCTTTTTGCCCAGGTGTTTTTCTCAAACGCACCTTTTTGCCCAGGTGTTTTTCTCAAACGCACCTTTTTGCCCAGGTGTTTTTCTCAAACGCACCTTGTTGCTGAGTTGTTGCGCTTACCCTGAGCTTTTCACCCCTCCACAGTGCGCATATCCCCCCAAACATCAAGCAGTGCACCTAAAAATGTTTCATAAGGCAAACTGACTAGGTTCACTCAGACAATTGCAGCAGTGTTAATGAGTCTCTCCTGCCTTATCTTGGCATGTGCTTTGGTTCATTATCCTGTAACGAGGCGAACCTTTGGGGGATGTGTGCTCTTTGCTCAGTTCACTTTTTTGTAAAAGCCTGAACAATCTCTAATACTCAAAGAAAAGTCACGGGAGTTGCTTTTCATAAACCAACATCACACAATATGACTGACAGTAAGTGTTATTAACCCTTGGTATTCATCAGTGGTGCATGAGGTAGTAGAGGAGGCTGAGTCTGTGTTTACTGATATCATGCCACGATACATCGCGATACAAAACGTGACGATACCTGTCGGCACCGTGAAAACCAGTACCGCCATATCTGATGGGTCATATTGGTCTAGTCCAGGGGTGATATATATTCACACACACACACACACACACGCAAGTCTGAAAGTTCCATTGACTTACACTGAATTCAAAGTGGCATTGGAATTCATGCTCTTTCATGGCTAGATGTCGCTAAAAATCACGCACTGTCCCTTTAAAAAAACAGCGCTATAATATCGTATCATAATCGTGACCTGGATATCGTGTATCGTACCGTATCGTGAGATTAGCGTATTGTTACACCTCTACCACAGAGTGATCTTTAGTTTGCTGGTATTATTGCAGAGAGTTGAATTCAGGATGCTACGGATTCATATGCACAACATGTACAAAAGAAAAAAAACACACCTGCCAATCCATTGACACCTATGAGGCCGGCAGAACTGGCAATGCTGACAAGATGTCCATGATTGTTGGCCATCATCGCAGGGAGGAAGGCCTTGCATGTCTGAGCAGACAGAGACAGAAAGCACATACAGCAGGTAAGAGCTTACCACACAAATTCATTCAGGAAAAATCATTTTCTGGAAGGTTCATTTAAATATACCGAGTTGTTTTGATCAACTATAACGAAACTCAGAGACAACATCTACATTGACAAGAACATTACCAAAAATTTACTTTTTTAGTCACGATCCTTTTTTCTCATTTCAAAATCATTTTAGCTTTGAAAAATGTAAGAACAATAGGCTGACAGACAGAGTCCTATATGACATCATCACTAACCTTGTTAGCACACACCACTGTGATAGAGCTCATGCAGAGAAGATAAGCTTGCCAATAATAAAAAAGGTCACTGAAGATAGATTACGTTGTGTTTGAGGAAGCCATCACCATGAGCATTGCTAGCTAGTATTCCCATACATGTGAAGGTTCTGAGGAGTTCTTTCAGGGAGGTCCAAATGTTAGCTTAGCTGGACGCATTAATGAAATTGCTGACAAAGCCCATCACGAGTTAAAAAAAATAAATGAATGAAAAGGATTAGAGGTCGCCAAACACATGCTATGCACATATTGGATATGCCCAAATTAGAGTCATAGCTATGTATTGTGATAACTCCATAATGATGATTGTTTAATCTAAAACCGATGACCGTTTCTCATATTGCAATGGCTGCCAAGGTGAATGCAATAAAAACAATGTGATATTATTGTCTGTCAAAATCTTCCTCTATCTATCTGCACTGAAGTCTGAAAGCACAATTCCTTTGACAACAAATGAACAACAATGCAAACGGAAAATGTTCAGTTTAAGGTTCACACGGTCAAATCTGCCAATAAATCCGTTTTGTTTCTTGGGGAACGTCTCAGTGAATTGCAACTGAACCCACAACTCTCAGCACATGCTGAAGCTAAGTTTTCAATAGGATGGGTGGTTTTGTGCCGTCTGCCTTTGACTGACCCAGAAGTGAGCCATGGTGTTGACCTCCACCGTCTTCTCGATCAGGGAATCTGGAGCATCCAGGAACTTCTTTCCTGTCACGATGCCAGCATTGTTGATGAGGATGCTGACATCACCCACCTCTCGCTTCACCTGCACAGAGGAAAAGAACAGGTCTATCAGTTGTGATACTAAAGAGAACTAGCCAGTACCTCAAATTATCTGGTCACATCTCTGGATTTCATGAAGTCTGTGTATATTATTTTACACACAACTTCACAAATGCCTGTATGAGATTAAGTTGTAGGCGGGACTACATCCATTATAGCTCATAGACGAGCAGACTGATGGAATGAAATCAAAACGCAGAACTTTCAAACACAATGTTACAAAAACTAACCACATTCAGGGCAGCAGAGGGCGTGACTTCAAAGAAAGCTCATCACAGCCCAGCTTTCTTTGTGAGATCTTGCTGGACAAACCTTCAGCAGCCAGTCCGAGATGACTGGTACCATGAAAGGTTGATAACACATATGACACTTCCTTCCTTCTGTTAGTGATGTGTGCATTCACATGGAATTTGATTTACCATAGAACACATTGTAGAATACAGTTGAGACCTCTACTGGTTCGTATTTCTAAATAAATATATGAATAAAAAAATTTAAAAAATAAAGAAAAATGAATATAAAATGAAATAAAAGAAATACATACATCAATAAATACATGAATGAATGAATGAATGAATACAAATGGAATGCAATGGTTATACATTGTGCTGCACAGGCAGGTCGAAGACTCTCTGAGGATGATTACCACTGTACCGTTGCCTTTGTGTAACAGTGTTGTTGTTGTTGTTGTTACTTTCCCACAGGTCAACATTACCAGTGCAGCAGTGTCAGAACTGACTGCGGTGAAAAAGATAAACATATACTTCTGATAATGAGAAGTATACGTTCATTGCCTTTTAATAGCAGCTTTACAGAAGTGAAAAAACCCATGACCTGCTCATTTTAGTAGCACTCTGACTCCGGGCTGCTGTAAAAACATGGCGACCTGCTCCTCATGTGAACATACATTAGTGGGCTGATTTCAGGATAATGGGGGGAAAATGAATCATTGAGGTGATTATAAAATGATTATTTGGTCATATTTTTAGAAGTGACTGAAATCTTCAGACTACAGCAAAAAAAAAGTGATGATCAGCATATAATAAAATGAGATTGATTTTAATATCAATATTAAAAATAAACAAATGAGAAATAAACAAAGAAATATTACCTAGTTCCAATTTAAGCTCGGGGCTGTGTTAAACTGCAGATATTGTTTAATTCCATCATGTTTCTACTGTTGTTGTAGCTACAGATACAAGTCTGTTATGACTTTACATGTAGTATCTTCAGGATGCTGCAGTTAAAGTCATGTGTCATACTGGCTTAGATTCATGAGAGTTGGGTTTGTTCCCCATCAGGTTCACTGGTTTAATTCCTGCTTTGTTCAGTCGCTTGTGGTTACAGCACAAACCCACAGGGCCTCTGTTTACACAACACTCCTCACTCCCTGCCCTACACACAGACACACAACACAAGAGAGAGAGAGAGAGAGAGAGAGAGACAGACAGAGAGAGAGACAGAGACAGAGACAGAGACAGAGACAGAGAGAGAGAGAGAGAGAGTATGTGGTGGACGCATCATTTAATGAACTCCCTCCACGTCAGTGATCTTACCAGGTCAGCAACTCTGTACACTTCATTCCTGTCGCTGCAGTCACACAGGTAGTAGTGGACTCTGCTGGCTCCACTCTGTTTGGCCAGTCTGGCCGTCTCCTTCATCCCATCCTGGTTTATGTCCCATAGCACCAGCACAGTGCCAAGAGCAGCAAACTCCTGAGCCATGAGGCGACCGATCCCACTACCTGAACCCGTAATCAGCACAATCTCACCGGTGATGTTCTTCCTCTTCCGGGGCACAAAGAAGTAGATGAATGACTCCACATTGTACCAGATGGACAGCAGGATAACCTGGAGTGTTTCCACAACGATATTCATGATGGATCTGGGGGAGGAAGAAGAAAGACGGGGCGAGAAATACTGCATGTGAGTGCTTCCATTCTTCAAGAGGCAGAATCAAACATTTGCTTAAAGCAAATTACAACTCTCAATTTAAAAAATCACTTGGCTGCAGGATTTCCTTTCCATACAAACATATCATCTTCTCCAAAAAGAGGAGCCTGAAGGAGATCAAGGCATCAGTGGTCATATTTTGATCAATAACCCATTGATCAAAATATGACCACTATCCTGTTAGGATAGTGTTTACACAGCATTCACACCCAGGTCACATGACATGGGTTTTAGTTCTGATTGATGTAAAGTCAGGATGTAACTATGCAAAGCAATTTAGTTGGAAATCAATGCAAACGTGTATCGATCAATGATTGAAGCCAGGTGAGATGAAACATGAATTACAATGGACTTTTCAAACAGGAACCGACATGTGTTCACAAAAGCAACATAATACGTCACTATCTCAGGTCGTAGCGACTGAGGTGTGCATGCATCGCTTGTGTGTCACCCAGCAGCACACACACACACACACACACACACACACACACACACACACACACACACACACACACACACACACACACACACACACACACACACACACACACCTATAATTTCAGATGCACTTTGAAGAGCACATCAGGGGCCCATGTCACAAAGCAGGTTTAGTGCAAACTCTGAGTATGTTAACCCTGAACTGAGGGCAACTGAGTTTTCCCTGTCAGGAAGTGAGGGTTGGTTCAACCCGGCAGAGGAGTAACTCCTGGAACGTCTTCCACAAAGCGAGGTCACTTTGACTCGGTGCTACAGTAAGAGACTCTGAGAACCTCTGAGAACCTCTGGAGCAGGTTTACTTCAAGAAACCCAGAGTTTCTCTCCGTCCCCTCCCTCTGTCAGCAGTTGATGCTGATGATTCAATCAGTGGTGAATGTAAAGTGAACTGTGGCAGAGCATTAACTTCTGTGAGTGAGAAAAATATGTTGAACATGCCGATTCTCAGGGAGGAAAATATTTGCGGGGAGAAGATTCGATCATGAGTGAATGAATTGTTTCCATGTAACCTTTTAATCCAGTGATATCATTTTTTTTACTGTCAATAAAATAGTATTATTAATCATCAATCCTAACATCCAAACACAGTGTTTCCCCGAGGTTTATGCATGGATGGACTCTGACACTCTGACACTTAAAACACATGCAATACTTTAAAGGAATCTTAATCAGGAATTTTTCAACAACTTGGGAGAGCGCTCAACATTTTGAATGTATCATTCTGTAACACTGGACAGACAGAAATGTGGGAGTGAACAACCTGGACTGCTTCTTCCTTCATAACAAAAACACATAGCCCTCATTTCTGGGAGTGACTTTCTTTTAAATAAAAATAGATAAAAGTCTCCACCCTGAAATGAGGTTGTACAATATGACTATTTAGAAAGTAGAAAGTCTCCTAATCCAAACAGAAACTGTGTGGTTACGTAACATGTCAGCTGAGAGCAGGAGATAGTGGAACAGTGGTGCCCAATACGTCCATCGCGTCCAAATTTTGACCCTTTAAATGCCCATTTCTTTACATAACTCCCATTGTTTTTTTGTCTTTTTGGAAAAAACAAAAAACAAAAGATTATTTCCATAAAAGACATTTCAAGTGGTATTTGATTATTATTAATATTTTTATTATTATTATTATTGTATTCTTAGGTCCTGAGATGGGTCAATGATTTGTAGAAACATTGACTTTCATGCATTATTTCTTTTTACGGTCAGATTCCATTTAAAAAAATCACACATTTGTTATTTTGGATAAAAATGGCCGTTTCCCCAAAACTGCTGTAAAAATGTTATATATCAATATTCTTTTCTACTTTAAACAACTCAGTCTTCTAGAACTACTTCAGCGTGAGATAAACATATCAAACTTTGTGCATATTTTTGAGATTTTAACCCTTTAACCCTTGCCAATTTGTTTACATAACTCCCATCGTTTTTTAACAGAAAAAAACAAAAAACAAAGACAATTTCCTCAGAAGACACTTCAAGTGGTATTTGATTATTACAATTATTACTAGGCCGTGAGACGGGTCAAAGATCAGTAGGAAAGTTCATTTTCATGAAAGATGGACTCAGGCTGACACAGAAGAGGCCTCAGAGGTAGAAGCTCACCAGCTCAAGTCCAACTCCCTCTCATCTAAAGACTCACCTGAAGCCGAGAGCAGAGAGGAGATGGATGAAGCAGCTGCAGGATGGACAAAATATTTTGGTCTCCCACAAAGGCTGCAATGCTCTGCTACAACTCGACAGCCAAAGGTTTGATCCCTGGACCTACACACTATGCCACTGCCCAAACTCCACTGGCTGTTCATTTTGGGCTTTGTGATTTCTGGTCACAAAAGGAATCAACCCTCAACCTGGAGTGAGAAATCAGGATGGAACATGTTCTGGGCTACAGTGTTCGGCCATCAGCCGAACAGTGTCTTTTGATGAAAAGCTGTTCCAACCCTGACACTGTGATGACGAGCAGGCTGCTTTCTCCAAGGTTGGATTGTGACAGTGGCTCATGATCTGTGAGGATGGATCGTGTGACTTTGATGTGTTACAATGTCTAACTTTGACTGATCTGGCAGCGAGTCCTGGATCATGGCGCTGAATCGTGATGGATCCAGGATCAAAGTGGACTTGTAACCATGGCTGCAGTTTACCTGTGTAAACTATCTGAGCCGTCCGATTTTGTTTTGGTTCTCGCTGCTGATATTTCTTACCTTATCTTATCTCGTACTATAATGCTTCTCGTTTTTATGTTTGAATTTGCTTAGTGTCGCTTTCCTAAAGAAAAGACTTGGACATGAATGACACACACACACTTTTTTTCCCACACAGACCATAATCCAACATCATTTTAGGGTCTTGCAGAAAACCCTGTGAGGCCTTGTGAAGGCCTTGTGAGTGAAGTGAAGTGAGTGAAGGCCAAGTGAGGCCTTGCAGAAAACAGTAAAAATAGTGACATTTTGCTCCATGCTTTAAATGGTAAAAAGTAGCACCACCTGATGGTCAAATATAAAAATTGAAAGTTGAAAGCCAGTTGTCCAAAATGATATCTTAACTTAAAGGATTGCATGTTTATGTTTGGAAAAACGGGGAATCAAAATGGCATTTTCAATGGTTGTCAACGGGACATTTTTGTCCGTGAGGAACATGTGTTGGTTTTAGCGTAGCATAGCCATTTTAGGCTAATCAAAACAAATGTAAACTAAATTTTTCTGAAAATGATTAACATTTGGAAAACTTGAGCTTTATTCATTCAACACAGACAAAATGGCTTCAAAATGAAAAACAGAAAGGAGAAAAGGTCCTTCGGAAGTCTTAAAGGTTAAGACTGTGACTGTTAGTGAGGCCAGTGAGCTGTAAGACAATGAACTGTGTTCAACATCCACACACTGGATCAAAGTTGCACTGTTTTGACTTATTGATGTTGCTGTGATAATACATTTGAATAAATATTGTCCCGTTTGTGAGGACAGTTGTTTATATTTGTTAATTAGGGGAAATGTGTCAGGAGCCCCCAGCTGTTCTTATGTTTATCATCCTTTTGAATTTGAGAGAACAAATATAAGTTCGTGGTCTTAGTGAATGTTTATAGCACTTTTCTGAATTATCTCTTGAGTAGATAGATTTTTCCCTTGAGAAGGAACCAATGACAGTGAGGGTCTTGCAACAGAAGCATGGCAGTGAGTGAGTGCACACTATAGAAAATAAAAGCATATAGCAGGGACAAATATTTATATATCTCTACATCTCTACATGTAGATGTATGGGTGGAGGGGAGACGTTTCAGTGGCTCCTCCCCCACCACACCAGTTTGGGAGCCCTGATACTGGTGGCACATCATTTTGAACTTGTAAAAAAAGGTATCAATCAGGATCCAGGTAGATCGACTTAAAGATGACATGTGTATGTTTTTGTTGTCTTTATAAGAAACTCGTTTTGAGTCGAATAAATCTCAAAAAACCCAAACAAGCTTCCCCCTTGACAGATTATTTCTAGAGTTCATACAGGGAACGCACACGAAGTAAGTTTGCGTAAACATTGTTGCTATTCAGCAAAGACAGTTACGCAGTAAGCGGGGGCGTTGAGTGACTCACTTTCTGGGGTATACATCGCGCGATAACGACACACATCGTGCACATTTGTGTTTAAGACGCCGGTACAAGTTTTAATGGCACCTGAATGAGACGAAGTAGGAAGTGACGGACATGTGACGGACTGAGGCGCGTCCCCCGCTCCTCCGCCCTGGGTTCACCGACTCTACCCGCCGGGGGAACTTTGCTCCCGGCTCGGGCTACCGTGCTACGCGCAGCCGTTAGCTATCACATTCGACACTGTGTGTGTGTGTGTGTGTGTGTGTGTGTGTGTGTGTGAGTGTGAGAGAGAGAGAGAGTGAACGTACCGTGGTGTGAGAGCAGCGGGATAACAGCGGCTGTGTGACGGGCAGGGCTCGGTCTGCGGCTCGGTCTCCTGCCGGACTCTCACCAGTTTGCATAGCCTGCGGGATACTTCAAACAAGCCGTCAGATCAACACGACCAAACTGGGAGGAGCCACGTACGTCACATGACGCGTGTTCAACCAATCACAGCCCATCCTGCTCCAACTGATACGCGAGATATCATGGGCCAAAGTGTTTTTGTCTCACTCATGATGTTCTGTCCCAAAGGTCCTTTGTATAAATCTATCTAACTATCTGTATATATATAGTGGAAACACTACACACACACACACACACACACACACACACACACACACACACACACACACACACACACACACAAACAGTCACACCCCCCACAGCCTTTACTGGCCTTATAAACTC
>JAFBJT010106173.1:0-29414 GCA_016785325.1 Chascanopsetta lugubris
GGCTAATACGGAGCTCTCTTCTAACCATAGGGTTGGAGGTTCAACTCCCAACTTCCTCACTCTGCATGCTGAAGTGTTCCTCTGCAAGCTGCTGAACCCTACGTTTGCCAGTGTTCGATTTAAAAAGTTCAGCAAATAGATTCACCGTATGAATGTGCGTTGTGGGGAGGGGGGGGGTCGGTCATCAAGACCAGACAAAGCTATATAAATTCAGACTATTTACGAATTATTGTTTACGTAAGAAAATTTTGAGTGGAGTGTTCAATGATAAAATATGAAACAGTGAATGGGGAAATGGCACAGCCAGGGTTCGTTTTTTGTTTGTCTCCGATAATGGAAATATTGGGTCCTCATTATCCTAATACATGATGATGGAACCACACTTATTCTAGACTGTGTGCAATTTTGCCTTTTATTTAAGTTTTTTCTGATATGTGTGATCTTTTTAGAGATGGACAAAATGTCAACTTTTCTATCGATCAGGTAGATATGGAAGCAATCAGATGCTCACAGCCATCTGCTAACCAAATCAATAGGATTTCATGCCTTGTCTTCTCATTCCACATGCCTAAGTGTTCCTGGGTAAAATACTGAAACCCATGTTGTCCCTGACAGTATATAAATGTGGGTCTGTGGGTAATTGTTAGTGTGTGAATGGTAAAGATACTAAGCTATTGAGTGGGCATCAAGACAAGAACACAGATATGTTGATGCTGATATATTAACTGTTGACAAAGAATATGATACAGAGTTGGTTTATAAGAGTTGACAGCATTGTGTGAGTAGACTCAGGACATTCACAGACTTCAGAACAAGACTAATATTTTTGACCGTACAGATACAAAAGCAATTTATTGGATTGAAACTTTGAACCTTTCACCTGGTGGTTGTGGCGCTACCCCTAAATTGAGATTTTCTGAGTCAGCACTTTGAACCAATGAATCAGACGGGTTTATTTTATTTTATTTTGGCCTCTCTTGTGTCTTTTGGTTCACTCTTTCTCACCATCTCCTCTTAAACTCAGTAATATCACATGCGTTTTCTTCCACACATAATGTCCTTAAATATTATAAATTCCCCCAAGTGTTAATTCAACTCATCTGCACAATAGCCACCTCCCTCATGTCATTCATTATTTTGTTTGTTGTTCTTTTGCATTTTGCATCATCTTTGATGCGAATTCAGCAGAGTCGGAGACATGGGGAGTGTGAATGCTTTTCTTAGCTCAATTATGAAATCTTAGTGCATCATTTCTCTCCTGCTGGGATGCTGACCATATTGTCTGCTTAACACTCACACTGGATGGTAATTGTTTTGTTGACTTCAGTAAAAGTCAGCACCACAGTACAAAGGGTTTGAGAATCAAGACAATATAGGTAAACCGTGTGTTTTGTATTTACTGAGCATGCGATGTAAAATGCCTGGGTTTGCATCTGAGTTTTGAATAAAGAATATGCTTAAAAGTATATTTTACAGGATTTTCCAGAGAAAGCAATGTAGAGCAGGGAGGGGGAGGGGCAAAGTGTGCCTGAGTGAGCTGCAGAGAGAGAGAGAAGCGCGCACATGCACGCACGAGAGAGGTGCGCTGTTCGCACAGACAAACCTGGAGAGACACGGCACGAGCATAAACTCCGAGGAAATTCGAGAAATTTGCTGGACGTACAGAAGAAAGAAACTGCAACAAAAGTATTGATCTTTTCACGCTAGTATCAATTCGATTCCAATACTCACCTTGGTATCGATACTATCGATATTTGGATCGATACGCCCACCCCTAGTGTCCTTGTTTCTCTGCTCTGCCTACTGTAGCTGGTGGAAGCAGCTCGGCGACCCTGTGTGTCTGTGTGAGTACTTGTGTCAGAGAGAATGAGAGTGAAAGTGGGAAAAGGAAAAGAAGAAAGACAAAAAGAGACAGAGGAGAAAGATGTATAGAGAGAGAATGACGGGCTGAGTTGAGTTGTAACTATTCGTCAGTCTGGTTACAGTCCTGAAGAGAAACCTGGGATTGTGTTTATTTCCCTCTATTAATTTGGAGACGTAACTTGGTCTTGCATTGCTTATTGTATTCTGAGATTCAGTCGTTCCAGGCAAAGAGTGTCACTGTTTTTAGAGAGCCACTTCCTTTCAAGTCTTTTTGAAACTTTTAAATTCATGTGTCACTCATCAAAACAGACAACAAGGAATTGATTTAAGATCAGGTCAAGTCTTGTACCCACCTGTCAACACAAGTTCTGACAGATAATGGCGCACAAATTAAACCTTTTGAGAATGATCCTACTCTTTCACTTCTATTGTTTGAATTGCTTGTTGTAAAATTGTGTTGACAGGATCAGACGGCACAGGCAATGGCAGTGATGAGGAGGGCTCCAAAGCAAGCGCTACAGGTTCAGAAAGTGACTCAAACAATGCTGCCTCTGCAGATGACGGCATAGATGAGGAAGAGGCTAAAGATCTGGCTGCTGAGGATAACCTCAGTGAAGATGAAGACAAGACCAAACAGCCGGCATCTTCAGACAGCCCATCCAAAGACACCCCGACTGTCCCCCCACCTAAAGGCCGACGCAAGAGCAGGAAAACACCAGTGCCTGAGTCTGAGCCAGAGCCTGAGCCTGCTCCAACAGCTGATTCCGCTTCGACTTCAGGGCCTGACAATGTGAATACTGACGAGAGTCAGGCCGAGCCCAAGAAATGGAATTTCCGCAGGAATCGCCCTTTGCTGGACTTCACCACAATGGAGGAGTTAAATGAGATGGACGACTATGACAGCGAGGACGACAACGA
This sequence comes from Chascanopsetta lugubris, assembly GCA_016785325.1. Taxonomy (NCBI): domain Eukaryota; kingdom Metazoa; phylum Chordata; class Actinopteri; order Pleuronectiformes; family Bothidae; genus Chascanopsetta; species Chascanopsetta lugubris. Next base: position 2,782 of record JAFBJT010106173.1, read on the forward strand.
CTGGAGACCCACAGCAGGGAAGAAAAAGAATAAAGCAGCCACCCCGAAAGGGGGCACTGCAGAAGAGGAGGGCGGCAGTGCAAGTGATGATGATGATGAGGACGAGGATGATAACGACGAGGATGATGATGACGAGGATGATGATGACGACGATGACAAGGAGGATGACAATGACAATAACAGCAGCAGTGATTCTGACAAAGAGGTGAAGAAGCCCATGAAGAAGGCAAAGAATACCAGTGCGTTTGATGAGGAGCTTACCAATGACAGCATGTCCCAAGGAAAAGGTAATGAGGTGAGTAAACTCCAGTCCATTTTTGTCTTCTCTAAAAATATTACAAAACAAGTACATACTGATATTTTTATGACCTAAATGTTTTTTTTCCCCCAATACCCTAAAATGAACCCATTTATGTATATTTACATCGGGGGGGTGGGGGGTGTCCTCTCTATGGGGGCCGCCATGTTTTTACAGTAGCTCAGTGTTGACATTTTTTGAGTTTTAATGACAACTGAAGTCTACCTTTAGATTCTCCTGCAAAGGGGAAGGTGAGGTAGTGAGGTGGTGGATACGACGTAAAACTACACCTCTATGTCACCAAATCTTAAACACTGCACCTTTAAGGCCACAGAAATTTGAAGAGAAATGCTTTTTCAAAAGTAGATTGACTTTTTTACTGTACATCAGATTTAAAGGTATATTATTCGCTGTTTTCGTACTAGCAAAATAACTCTGTATTATGGCAGATGTCGTATGTTGGTGACAAACACAACAATGAATTCTTGATTTGCCTGCACATGCTGAACTCTACCCTTTGAGCTGGAACCGATAGATAATCATAGTTTGGTAGCAAAGGAGCTATTACCTGGTGCTTGGCCGAGATTTAAGTCTTCCTCTGCTCCGTTGCACACACTTAGTTGGTCTCATGAGACATTACCCCCAATTTGCGAATCGTGTGGAGTTGGTGTTTTGGAGCTTGCCTATTGTTTGTTTGCAGACACCATTGCTGAGCCCTGTTTCTGTATTAGAGCAAACTAGCTAAATATGCTGCTGGCATTTAGGACCATAGGTTCAGCAACAGGTGCACATGCCATATGCCCCTCTCCAATGCCATGGCTAAGCTTGAAATTCTTTCTTGGCAAAGATGAGAGAAATGTGACTGAGAAGTCAAGGGTTTCCTCCTAGGAATATTTCATTTGAAACACCAATTGCAACTTGTAGAACAGTCGATGTTCGGAAGTGAAATTGTAAGATATTTGTCGTCTACCAAACTACTATTCTTTCATATGGTACATGTGAATCATTTTGAATTGCTAAGACACTGCCATAAATTGATAATGTTGATTGGGTAGGATGCTTAATGTTGGTTAACTGTTCAACTCCTAAAATCCCTAATATCAACATGTAAACCTTATTTAGACAGATTTAAGGGAGAGTATATGATTGGTAACCGTACGCTATTTCTTTGATCTTGGTCAAATCATTGAAATACAGTCTTATCTCTTGGCTTAACTGTCTTGATTTTTGGTTCCCTCAGGATGCTTTACTGGAGCGGTCCCAGGCCTGGAGCACCCAGCATATCCTCATCTGCTGCGTCTGCCTGGGAGACAACAGTGAGGATGCAGATGAGATCATCCAGTGTGACAACTGTGGGGTCACCGTGCATGAAGGTAAGCTTCAAAGTAAATTCACAGCATCAGTATATTGACATATGCAGAGTGAACCCAAAACCCTAAATACTTTTAAGGTAGCATTGGATATGTCGGGTTCACATGTCCCTTACTCATAAAAGTTATTAAAAGTACTCTCTCTAAGTACATCGATGCAGAGAACACAGCAACATTTCAGTTCAGTCAGCCTTGCCAAATTTAACACCATATAAAATCACTTTGACTAGAGTTGGGTTGGGTACCATTTACATTTTAACCAATTCCAGCATCAGTAGCATGAATTTTGTACCGAAACCAATAGTTCCTCTTTTGGCACTTAACTGACCCTATTATGGAGACATGCTCTCTTAATGTCAACAAAGACAGTGAAAAACACAGACGTTACTTTAATTTGTTCACGAATTGAATGAATTACTTGAAGATGTGGAAATTGTTGTCCACCACAGATTAAACTTGGTTCTTGCTGCAAAACTGATTGCTGCTGCTTTCTTGTATTTGTTCGAAGCATTGAACTCTTTTGTGTTTACCTGATCTTTCATCAGGTGCTTAGATATGTTGCCCTGTCTAGAATTGCATTTCATACTGTAAATATTGTCCTGAAAGTAGTCTGCATATGTTTTTGTAAAGTGAAGCTACACATTTTCTTGCTTCAAGAGGCAGCTATGAGTTAATTATCCTCTGTCTTTGGACTCCTTTTAATGTGGTGTTTGATAAGATGCAGTTACATTACTGAAATTTGGTAATATTTACTTTCGATACCCAACCCTACCGGAGGGGGGGGGGGGTACAGCTGTACCCTCAAAAAATGTCAGTTTCTTTAGCTGTCCTTCTGCATTTATGTTATATAATAATGTTAATGATTCAAACCTGGGTATTACACAACCTGTCAGCCATAATGGAACAACATGGTGGTTCAGTGTGGCCCCGCAAGGTTGAGAACAAAGTGCATGGTTTTACCTGTGAAGCTAGAAAAAAAAAATTGAAGATGCCCAAAGAAGCTTTTGTTTGAAATCCTTCTGCTTCTATTGTGTCTTATTATTTCTTGCTTGGTGATGGCTGTCGCAGTGAAATGAGCCTGCTGAGGAGGTGCAGGAGGATTGGGTAGATATGTTCATCTGCTGCACACAGCGGCAATTTTGAGACCCCTGCATTGAATAGTAGCTAAGATGTAAGACTGATGCTGAGAGTGTTTAAAAAGACATGGACACCAAAGTATTTTTTGTGGAAATCTTTCTTTTTTTGCTGGATGACATGGGGGTAACAGTCCCCAATGGATTATTCAGTTTTGGATTTCCATCAGAAATAGTCAGAACTACATACTAACATCCAAAATGTCTAAATTTTAGTTCATTGATACAATTGACATTGAAGTGTCGTCACAGTGCGACCCGTTTTAAATCAGAGAATTTTCTCTGGTCTGTTTCTTTCCCTCAAGATTACAAACAATTGACTTTATGGATTTTTATCAGCTTTTGGGAATCACTAAACCCCCCCAGACACAAATACCTTTAACAGAGTGATAGGACTCCTTTAAGACCGTTAGCCCCATAATCATTAATGAACTCTGTCTGATAACTATCTGAATGAAATACGGATACGCCCTCCAGAATATTAGTTCCATGCCATACATCAGCTCTCTTAGCTGTTCCAAGATTTCAGATGAGCAGAAAAAGTTTTTTTCGGTGAAAAAAGTTACTTTGTATGTATGCTGACTCATACATGTATTCCTCCAAGTTCTGAATGTTGTAGTTTAAAATATTGCACTGTAATCATGCAGAAATTAATTCTGGTCTTTCTCTTCATTTATTGCGAGGAGAGCTGAGCTGAAATTGTAGTACTGCGATTGAGCCATTTGACTCTGAAGAACTGCTGATTAGGCAGGTTTACTACACCCTGGCGCTGGGAGTGTGTCCATTTCCCCAGTAAGTGCAGTTGTTGATGTGGCCATGTTTTATTTGATCTTTATTTACATTTTAGTTAGAATTCTGGTGTAAGCAACCCTACTTTATGTGCCAACATGAAAATGCTTGGGCAGAAAAAGTACATCTGCTGACATTGGATGTAATTGATTTGATTTATAGGCAGTACTAGTAAGTTTCAATAGCTAAATGCCTTTAGTAATGTTATTATCAAATAATTCATATAAATAGCAAGTGTTCTGGATAGATGGGAATGATAAATAATTCAACAGCAAAACTTTGGAAAAAAAAAGGAAGAGTGACTTTAATTTCTACTGGGTTGGAACAAGCTACAAGCCGAGCTACATGTGTTATACATGGATATGGTGGAATTCATGACAATAATACAATGCTAAATCAATAATTTCCCTCTCTAATGTGAAAATGGTCAATGCTCAAATATTCTTAATTTATTTATGCAGTTTGTTTTTTGTTTATTAGCCATGGTGAAAACATGAGTCCTCATGTTCTGATCACAATATCAGTCATCTTGCTCATCCCGTAGACAACCAAGCTCTTCCTGTAGAACCTTTCAATGTCCTTATGTACACACTTTTATGTTTCTACTCTTGGATCAATCAACACCCACTATGTTGAAGACAAGCAAACATTTTCTCCTTTTAAATCTCTATGCATGTAAAAGTACTTGTCCTCTTTTCAGTAGACTCTGTACCACACCCTTTCTATTTTCTGCCAAGCTCGTCGTTTCTGACAAGGATAATCTTTCCTTGAGGGATTATGTAGCTATCCTGTGGTCATCACTTTTTGTCAGCTTAGCTCATATTAGCCAGCAACCCGTGGCTTAACGGTTTGAGCTTTGTATCTCAGTTCAAAAAGAACATCGAAGATTTGTGCCACAGTTCAGCCTTAAGTTGGTTAAGCCAGTATGGTGGTCATTCATAACCCCTCGTGCCACAGTTCACAGTCCAGTCAGTGAAAATGAAGCACCCAGCTGTTGCCAAAGGTATTTCAGTAATACCTGTTTAGAGTATTTGACCTAGCATTTTGTTCTTGGTAATCTATGTGAAAGGAAGAAATAGGCAGTAGTTATCCTCATATCTTGGATAGTTAAGTTAATTTGATCTTCTGCTTTGAAGGTCAAGATGAAATTCAACTGTGACATAATAATCAGTAGTGTGATTGGTTCATAATGAGGAAGAGACCAGAGACTAAAAATGAATTTCTTAAACCCAGAGGAGGTCAAAATTAATCATTCACCACGACACACATCAAGAAGTGTCTCAATCAGAAAGGACATGCACCTCCCAAACAAAGTTAGAACTAAATAAAAACTGTCTGCACCAATGTTTGCTTTCGAATGGCAGCCCAACTCCCCAGTGTGCCACACAGCGACAAGCATGCAGATCTCTGAGCTTTTGATTTGAGTCGTTCCCATTGCTTAAAAAGCCTGAAGGCTGGATGACTGAATTAGGCGCTAGAATGTTATCTCCCCAAAAGAGGGAGAGTACAGACGGGGGTCCTAATTGGTAGGGAAGAGCATGTGTGGATGGTGTAATAGCTGCCATAGAAACCACATCAGCCAAGGAATTGTTAGGACATCCTCAGAAAATTAAGTTAAACGTTAAAATGTTTTCACTTTGCTTCCTCTTGCCTCTCTCAGGCTATTTTTGTAATATTGCATGTTCATTTTGTCGTGCTGTTGGACTCATTGCACAATCTTGCGTTGTAATGTTTCCCTTTATTGGTTTGATATTTCCCCTATATGAATATATATATATATATAAGTGAAACCTAGTAACCTAGTAACCACTCCCCAGCTTCTGTGTCTGTCTATCAATCAAGAAAAAAAGATGAGCTATTATTATTTTAAAATCACTTCATAGATTTATTTATGAAATGACAGAAAAATACAGTAACAGAACAATGACGCATGTGATGTCCCGTCTCATCTCCAGCTCCATGGAACTGAGGTCCTGCTGAAAAAACTCTTCTCATTTCATTACTCATTAGTAATAATAATGATGATAATTTAGTATAAGATATAAAATGAACTGTTACCTTTGCTGAAGACTGTGGGCTTTGGGGACCTCTGACCTTCTTCTGGACACATCTCTGTAAACAGGAAAAACGATGTTCAGTAATAACATCACTCCAATGACAATATGACTAACAACAACAGAAGACAACAATGTAAAGAAAAACAAAGAATATGTGTATAAGGGGATGCAAAGATACAAAGTAAATGAGGCTGAGTCTATACAGATTGGTTTTGAATAAAATCTAAAAAGATTAAATAACCTATGTTTTCTTATACTGCATCATAACTCATTCTACTGTGGTAAGAAATGTGTTTTAAACAAACATGACAGCACGGGATGCATTAGAAAGTAAATTACACATGCTATGCTAGCATACCGGCAGTCTTGTGCATTTGTTGACAAGCTACGTTAGCATTGCTAGCTAGTTAGCCAGTTTCATTTTCAGAGTTGTCGTTTCTAAATGGCACCTTACCTCTTCAGCAGGACAGTGGCAAAATCTGCGTCAGCAGCAAGTTTTTTCTCATCAGAGTTCTCCAATGTGGGCAAGCTTTTCCACTGTGGACCCGTGATTTGTTCTGTTGCCGGTTGCTAAGCTAAGTGCTCAGCCGTCTGGCATCAGCAAGTGCTAAGCTAAGTGCTAAGCCGCCTGTCCTCAATACGTCTCCGCTGCCTGTATAGAGGTGGCACGGGATTGTCTACCTGTCTGGCAGATACCGAGTAGGAGTGGTCCTCCATCAGTTGTCCCTGTGCAGCAGCATACAGGTGGTCCTGCATTGTGATTCATTCCCGAGGGAATCCTCGAACGTTTTACAACAGGCTTCCATATTGATGTCCTCTTGTATGTGCAGTGCCAAAGAAAAACAACCGCTGTGCATGCGCGGAAACTCAGAAACTCGGTTGCTGAAGTCTAATGTCCCTGCACGTCTCTTGTGTTGTTAAGGCGTCTATACCGGAAAATAGTTTTATGGTGGTCATACATGACACATGTATTTTGAAATGTATATTTTACTTATTTAAGAAACACTTTGGTTTATGTCTTGGGTTCATTACACATGTGATAAAACAAAGTTTTGAACAATCCTATAAGATTTTTATTTTGACATCACTGAAAAAATCCCACACTACCTTTAAGCTTCACCACCAGATGGCACTGAAAATCACACACTACACCTTTAAATGGGCACAATAGGTTCCCTTTAAGATACTATAGTTTTCTATTCATCTATTGTACACTATATTAAAAACAATACCGTTTTTTTTTTATCCTAAATGCAGCTCTTATTTTTTTATGAGACATACAATTATATATATATCTACATGGTTATGTCTTGTTTACTAAATTCTTAAACGACAATAAATGTTTTGAATCCTACTGAACGTATTTGAATTGACAGTCAATAATTGATTACATGCTACGAGGCTACATCAACATATATATATCACATTAACTCAAATTACACTTTATGATGTTCCGGACCATAGCTTAAAAAATAATCTCTGACCGGACCTTTTTGAATTGTAGTTGAATACCCCTGTGATAGGGCTTTTAAATTAAGTCAACAGGCAAAACACAAAGCTATGGATCTTTCAAATTTTTTAGCAGGTGACATGATAATATAGATAAAGTATCCTAAAGAAAATTAACTTTACAGTTATAACAAAAAAAATGTTCCCGGTATTTTGAATATCAGTAATCTGATTTTGTACTTCAAAAACAGCCACTGAAACACTGGCCCCACGGGCCAATGTTTCTTCTCCCTCTTGATGGGTAGTGATAAATTGTGATGTTCACATTACTGTTCTGTATGAGATGCAGTCACATGGAAAATAGGGTGACTGATGTTATCTATAATGATCAATGTAATTGACATTGCCTCACCAACTACCCCTCTCTGTCTATCTAGGGTGTTATGGTGTAGATGGGGAAAGTGACTCGATCATGAGCTCAGCCTCTGAAAATTCGACGGAGCCTTGGTTCTGTGATGCCTGTAAAAACGGAGTGACCCCAAGCTGTGAGTTGTGCCCCAACCAGGATGGCATCTTCAAAGAGACGGATGCTGGAAGGTGGGATAGAGCAACACACTGACCTGGTGGTCAGTCATCAGTTATAATAACATGTTGATTGTGTTCAGAAACAAATTTCACATAATGACCTTGTTGAAATGCTGCTGGCAACTAAAACCCATTTAAAATGTATAGATATTAAGAGCTTGGGAAAAAGGCAAGTTGGAGAGAAAGAACAAGCAGAGGAATGAGAGAAGTGGATTGAGGGAAGAGAAGAGATAGAGGAAGAAAAGGAGTGAGAGAAGAGTGTGCTATGTGAAGCGTGGAGACTTCAGCCACGTTATCGCTGATAGTGCTCCTCAGCCAGGCAGCACCCGAATTTACTACTTCACTAGAGCATGAAAAACACAGCAAATTAAACTGTGAAGCGGTTGCATGCCAGAGATGGATATCTTTATATTGGACTTCGGATTCTCTTCCCTAAAGTCTGCATTTGAAATTCTGTCACAGCAAACTGAAGTCAAGAGTCTGGGGCTACATAAATCTATGAATCCATTTCTTTTTGAAGTGTCTGGGAAAGTCATTGCAACCAATTTCATGATATTAAGTTTATTTTGTTTGCTGTAATAACAGATATTGAATACAAAAGTATATATAGATTTTGATTTGTTTAAATGATATAACTTGAAGTCACAATGCAGAATCTGATCCATTTGAATGTCACCTTTCATCTTTTATATTTCTTTCTTTCTACTTATTCTTGAAATATCATTGGTGTCTAACTCCTACATGGTGTGTAACAATTGGTAGTGATTTAAAGGTAGAAAAGTATGAAATATGTAAGTCAAAAGAAAACAATTAAAGCCATTATGTCAGAATACATAACCACCCTCGTCTTGAAACATCTTTAGATCATGATTTTCATACTGATGTGCTTTAGTTTGAGCTGTTTCTGTTCACAAAGGTTGTTTATCAGTCTAAATTGATTTTCATTATCTTCATTTTCAGATGGGTCCATGTGGTGTGCGCACTTTATGTTCCTGGAGTAGCATTTGGAGACATCGATAAACTACGACCAGTGACACTCACAGAAATGAATTATTCAAAATATGGGGCTAAGGCAAGTACTCTTTTTCCTTAGTGATATACATTGTACACACACAACATTAGATAGATTTTAATGAGTAGTCAGGCATATTGCGGTGCCAGTATTATTGTACCCTGACTTGTCATATTGATGCCCTCACTAATCTCTTTATAAGGATCACTAAAGAAATATTGGGTAAAGCCCCTTGTTACTCTCAACTGCACTTGCTGCCAGTGTCCTACTCCTTAACATCGTAAAGCTTTGTTAAGACCATTTTTGACCACTCTGTATAAATAACATTGCCATGTTGGAGGAAGGCATTAGGGGACAGTAAACTGTGGCCCTTTAAAAAAGTGTATATGATCAGTAGCATCACAGCATGACGGTGATTCAACCCATTTTAGAATGGTATGAAGGGGCCCTCAAATTAGGCTGCATAAATGGTTTGGATTTGAATTTTGATTTTGTGGAACTTTATGGGAACACTATAATATCTTCAGCAAACAGACAGATTTCCCCTTATGCTATTACTAAATTGAATTCCAATTATGTTTTGGTTATTCAATGTGGTCAAAGGCCATATCCATGTCCAGGGATAATAGAGCAGAGTGCCAATGATTTTTGCTCCCAAAGTTGACAATATTCACTTTTTTTTCACCTTTCAACAAATACCTTACCAGGGAGAACACAATTGATTCCAGCCACCTTATCTGCCAAATGTGATACAGTGTTTCCCCTTAACTTTCAATATAGCACCGGCACAGCAGACATCATTTAAGGTTACCTTTCTTATAGAACAGGGTTATACCTTGAACTCATCAGAATGTCATTTCTGTCTCCTCTCCTCTGCCTTGCTCACAGCGAAGTCTCGATGTCCGTACACACACACACACACAGACACACAGACACGAGCGCGCTCGTTCACGTGAACACTCTCCCACCAGCGGACAGAGAGCGTGCGTCGGAAAATATTAGCTCAGTTCTGATAACGGTTTTCATTAAAAGAAACGCATGACTACCATGATCCCTGTAAGTGTTTGTGTCGGTGTCCACCTGCCTCCACAATGCTGTAAACCTAGGGGAAACACCTAGAATATGGTTAGCTGATCAAGTCAACACCTCCCTTGTTTGTATGTTTTACGTGGGAGTCAAGCATCTGTCACTCATTCCTGCAGCAATAGTAATAATACAATAAAAAAGCATCACTCTTCCTACTCGTCCACACCTGCACTCTGCACTCCCAACACACACTCACTTACACATCTTCTGAGTATCGATAACTAAGAAAAATACAATGGTTGGTCATTTGATTGTCAGATAAAAGGATGTAAAAAATCATGTATTACTCCCAGGAAGAGCATCATCTGCAAAGGTTATTGATTACAAATGAACAGTTTTGGAGTGGATTCATGAACTCAGTGGCACATATTTGTGTTTCAAAACAATCCACGCAATGATGGCCTAATATAGACACATGCTGAACTTTGTTGTTGTACTCTTTTGCATGTAGGAATGCAGTTTTTGTGAAGACACCCGTTTTGCCAGGACTGGTGTGTGTATCAGCTGCGATGCAGGAATGTGTCGGTCATACTTCCATGTAACCTGTGCACAGAGAGAGGGGCTCCTGTCTGAGGCTGCAGCAGAGGAAGTAAGAGAAACAACCTTAAACGCACACTGATGCAAAATGTTACATGATTAAAGGTTCTTTGATCAGTTTTAATGATTTGTTTTCATTCAGAGAAAGCTGAATGAAGCGTTTATTTACTTTAAAACATCTCAGACATTTTGGAAAATTGCATTTCCAGATATGCTGAATGCCATGCCAAAAACGGTTTCAGTCTGTTGAACGCTCTGATGCAAGCTGAAAAAGTTGAAGCAAAAGCTGAACAAAATAGTGGCTGAAAACAAATAAACATTGAAGAAACTAAAAGTTGAAGAAAATAGAAGCTGAAAAGAGTTGAAAAAATTAAAAGCTGAAGAAACCATAAAGCAGGAGCGTCCAAACCTTTTTTTCCTGAGGTCACATCGAGAAAAATATATGAAGGACCTGGCCATTCACTAGGTGATGGATACTGCCTCACTTCTAAATGTTAAAACTCTGTCACATGTTTGTAAAGCGAGCTTTCTCAACTGTATATGTATTTAGTATGCATATATATTCATTATATATATATAGTGATATATTTATTATATATATATAGTGGACTCCTTTGGGTATTTACGATGCTTCTCAGTAATTAACTACGGGTGTGCTTTACATCCTAATCTAGGCGTGCATGCAAGCCCTGGCGAGTGCCTTATGACACATTTCTAGGCGCACTCTGGAGGGTTGCATGGGCACACACGCACACTCTCACACACACACACACACACACACACAAACAAACACAAAGCACACATAATACTGACTTTGTTGTTTTCTGTCGCTGCTCGCTGTGTGTATCTCTCCTCTCAGTCATTCACATGTGTTGTTTTCTGGGGTCCCAGGAGAGGCGGGAGTGAAATTACCGTATTGACACTAAATTGGCTGTAAAGCGCAATGTCTCAGCTTTCAGAAACTGTTTATGATAGTGCAAACCGGGACGGAGTTATAGTAATCTAAAGTGTGCATGCTGAAATGCGTTGCTGACGATGCGCTCGGTGCAGGCCATAATCCATTATATTTTTAGACTTTGACGCGGCAATGAAAAGTGAATGGCGAGCTGTATTTGGCCCGTGGGCCAGACTTTGGGTATGCCTTGAATAAAGTGAAGAAATTATAAGCTGAAAACCCAGTTAGTTGAATAATAATAAGTTGAATAGTGGTGAATAATTGTTTCTGTTTCCTCAGGATATTGCAGACCCATTTTTTGCATACTGCAAGCAACATGCCGATCGCTTTGACAGGAAGTGGAAAAGGAAGAATTATCTGGCCTTGCAGTCCTACTGTAAAGTCTCTCTGCAGGAGAGAGAGAGACAGCTTACTCCTGAAGCTCAGGTAAGGTTCATTCACTCATTCATATCAGCTGCAGCCAAAGCCCAGAACAACTTTTCTAAAGTGCATGCATGTTCTTGCCTCAATCCTTTTGCTCTGGGCTTGGCCATTTTGCCTCTGGATAATTGTTCAATGGAGTGAAGCTTAGACTTGGGTTTGGTTTTGCAATTTCTGTTTGTATCATATGTTGTAGTTAGATCTCTTGATAACCATTATTTCATGTAAAGATTTTGTGACTCTGCGTGGTAGAAAATCCCATACGAATAGAAATGTGCTGGTATAAATGAGATTACTTTTACTTTGAGCTCCTCCGAAATGTTAAACTAAAAGACGTACATCTTTTTATATATTTGTTTAAGACCAACACTGTCAGGTTGCCAGATTTGTGAGTCTGATCAATCAACTTTAAAACATGGGACTCTGTATGTACCTATATTCACTATATGTGTTCTACTTGCAGGCCCGAATCACAACCCGTCTGCAGCAATACAGGGCAAAAGCAGAGTTGTCCAGGAACACCCGGCCTCAGGCATGGGTGCCCCGGGAAAAGCTGCCACGCCCTCTCACTTCGAGTGCCTCAGCCATCAGGAAGCTGATGCGAAAGGCGGAGCTGATGGGCATCAGCACGGATATCTTCCCAGTAGACACGTCTGACACCAACGCCAGCATGGATGGACGCAGGAAACACAAGCAGCCTGCCCTTACCGCAGACTTTGTCAACTACTACCTGGGTGAGGGCTCATTTATTTGTCCGTTATCAGTCATTCTTCCATATTTTTGACCACTTACATATTTTCATTTGAATTCATAATTAATTCTGGCTGTATGAATAAGAGTTCGATGTGCTGTATGCCATCCCAAGAATGGTTTAAGTTTGTTGAACACTCTGATATAACCAGAAAAAGTTGAAGCAAAAGCTGAACAAAATAGAAGCTGAAAAGAGTTGAAAAATTAAAAGCTGAAGAAACCATAGCTTGAAGAAATTATAAGCTGAAAACCCAGTTACTTGAGTAATAATATGTTGAATAGTGGTTAAGAATTGCTGAATAATACTTGAATGGAGAAAAATATGTTGAAATTGCTCAATATGAGTTGAAAATGGGCAAAGTTGTATTTGCATCAAAGCCAAAAATCATTTTTATGAATTAAAAATTACCAATGTTGAATACAACAGCAAAGCTGAAACGGTTTATTATCAGTTGAAAGTCACCAAGGTTTAAATAAAAGCAACTCTTTTTCAGGAGGAATTAATAGGGGGCACTGGTCAGGTTAATCAGCTGAATGGAAAAGAAATTGAAACTAGAGCTGGACCTAGAGTGGGTGATGTCATCAGTTAGGTGAGAGAATATCTGAAAAAAAAAACCCTTTACAAGCTGTTAATGAGTTGTAAACATACAAAAACAACACAAAAACTAACAGCAGTACAATTTAGATGAGTATTAATGACCTTCTGTGTTTAAAATACTCAAAGGGTAAGCTGTTATAGCTGCTTTCAATCGCCTGTTTTGGCCCTCTCAGAAAAATATTCTGTTTTGAGGGGGCGTGTCACATGCTCCCTGAGCTGTCAGTCACCCTTTCGCCTCTCTTCTGCAAAGTCGCCTCGACCAATGGTCTTCATGCGCTGAGTCAAATGGCGCTCTGAGTCACGGAGTCTTCTGTAATTGCGATTCAGAGCTTGAAGACCATTTACAGAGTCTGCCAAGTGCTGAATCACATACTCTGGTTCTACTGCCGGAAACTGGAGAAGCAGTCTGAGTCCAAATGCTTCTCACAAACTGCAGTGGCTTACAGATACAGTATCTTTAGAGCCCTGTTGTGGGGAGGAGCCAAGAGCCCAGCGAGGTGGATGGCACTGTGGGCTAGAGAGCTGTGGGTGGGAACAATTTAGAATGTCCCCCCTTGTGACATTACATTTTCAATGGAAGCGTTTTTTGTTTCTGTTTCTCTCTCTCTAACTAACCCCTAACCTTATGCATTTTTTATCCACTGTTAGGAAGCACACGGCCCCCTAGACACACACCTTAGAAACTAAATACCTTGAAAAGAGTAATTTCATAATATCATAATAGGGCTCCTTTAAACATTTATGTCAAGTCTCTTGCTTGCTTGAACCATGGCGATGAATTGTGATGGATCCAGAGATCGAGGGACTCATGTTATTACATTTGTGCTATGTGTATTATTGTTGCCTGTTATATGTGACAGCTCGCGTCTTGGGAGTGGAGCCCTCAAATATGGCTCCCCCTGAGGTTTCTACCTACTTTCTTTTCTCTGTTGAAGGTTTTTTTTTTTTCCTGGTAGTTTTTCCTTATTCTTGTGCAGACACAAAACAGAGTTAATGTCCCCCATCTTGCCCAAAATAAACATGATATCTCTTGATGTCATGGAAAATATTTTCGTCTCACATATCTCATCTCGTTTTATTTCTCTGTCCATATTGCTCCATTGTTTTTAAAAGAAACACGAAATAGCTTTTTACACGATTCTTATATGTCACGATTATTTCACTCCTGTGCTATTTCCAATCAATTGATCATGTTTTTAAAATGAATTAAAACTTTTTTTCTTGAAGAATGATTATGTATACACACACATATGTGTGTATATATATATATATATATATATATATCTTACTATGTTATTGTATTATGTTATTCTAAATGCCTTTTAAATGTATTTTGTCCCCCCCCAAAGAGGTTATGTTGCTAAAGGCAGAGCAGATCCCAAGGCGGTCACCTTGAGAGCATACTTTATTAGTCTGCAGCCTGTGCCTATCTGCCATCAGTGCACTCATTCATGTGCTTTTTCTTGGATATAGATTGTGATCGTGCTATTGATTTTTGTCCCATTGATATTCAGAGCGGAACATGCGAATGATCCAGATCCAGGACAACATCTCTGAGCAGAAGAACTTAAAAGACAAGCTGGAAAGCGAGCAAGAAAAACTGCACATGGAGTACAACAAGGTGAGCAGCCTAATCCATCCTTACTGGGTTTGTTCATGAAATGGTCATAAAATGAGAAAGCATTTTTTTTATTGTGTGTTAAAATAAATATTACTACAGTAGGTACAGTTTATACACATTATTAAACATACACTTTAATTAACCCCAGAAGACAATGCCAGTGTTATCAGAGATGTGTTAAATATTACAGAAGCATCATACAATAATTAAGCAGAAGAAAACTGAATCGTTGATTAATTGTTTTTCTGGAAGATTCATTGCATTATGTAGTTAATTGTTTTTTTTAATCTAATCGAAGCAATTATTTTCAAAAAATCAATTTAGGAGAAAATAAACATCGTCGCCATGCTACAGCTCTGTAGTAGAGGTGAAACCTGTATGCAAAAGTCACTGCGCTTACATTTTGCCAATGGATAAGATGACATGATGTTTACAAAATTCCACCAACTTCGGGTTTATATGCTTAATCTGCATTCAATACTCAGTCAAATGTCCCTACAACCAACACACATTAATGTATGCAGTTTCTATTTTTATTTTTCATTGTCTGAGATTAGCATATTAGCAGGCTAATGCGTCGCTGTATACCAAAATAAAAGGAATATAAGGTCAGAATATCTGCCCAGTCTGAGACAAATTTTTAATTACTCATCATTTTTATAATGTTAAAGTCTGAAGTTTCAAATTGCGGTTTTATCTGTCTTTCGCTATACACCATTTCAATTAAAACATGGAAATTCTCTACATACTGAGTATGTATTGACCTTAAGAGGAAATAACACGGGAGGTAACCTCTGTAATAATATTACTCTGCCATTAATAAGCCTCATGGTATTTTGCTCCTCCTGTCATTTCCTCACCAATGTGGAAGCACCTTTCACCAGGGTTCCCCTGAATACCAGCTCATTTTTACTGTGAAATCTGTTTGTCATCAACATCGACTACTGAGGATCTGCAGATTGTACGGCACAGACACGGGGTGTAATGGCCTTAATGAGGTTTTCTGATAAAACTTCTGAGAGACTGCAGTCTCTCTCTCTCTCTCTCTCTCTCTCTCTCTCTCTCTCTCTCTCTCCCTCTCTCTCTCTCTCTCTCTCTCTCTCTCTCTCTCTCTCTCCTTTCTCTCTCCTTTCTCTCTCTCTCTCCCCTCTGTGCCCCCAAACATGACCTCTGCAAAGACGCTGCCACTCCATTGGTCAACATGAGTCAGAGATACCGACGACAGAGTAAAAGTCACAAGAGTTACAGTTGCCTTCGGTCATCGGCTGTGCGTGTTAAGAGTTATTAATAGTATGTGTTGCTAATTGCACTGCTTGAGTTGCTTTTACATGACTTCGGCCTTGAAGAAAAAGCTAGTGATGCTATAAAGAATATATTGTCATGGAACCCAGTGCAAGCTATACTCTTCGACACAATGCCCAATTCCTGCACAACATAGGTAATGTTGACATTAAACGGTACCCTCACTGTAAAATAGTTCAAAGGTTCACCCACTGTAAAACATTTATAAGGCTTATATGGTTTTATAGTCACATATGTTTATACCCTGCTGTGCCCTGCAATTACTGCTGTGGCCTTGTGACCATGAATCAATGTAATCAAATCTTGGGGCCAGCTTTTTTATTAATCTAACACAAATCCTGGAGTGCTCATGTTTATGTCTCTGTCAAGATATTCAATGATACTTGATCTATAGCTGTATGAAATCAGTTGGAACAGTATTCAATGATGTAGTCTTTAGTGCTGAAACGGTAGTGTTCCGTTCTCATGCTGTCTTCTCTCTTTCAACACAGCTCTGTGAGTCTCTGGAGGAGCTTCTGAATTTGAATGGAGAGCTACGGACTGAAGGCCATGCCATTTGGACTCTGCTGGGGGGAATCCTTGGCCAGGTACCACCACAGTCCTTCTACCTTTACCATACCAATACCATATCCTCTTTTCTTGTCACCTCCAACCACTCCCCTCTACAAGCACAGGCTGTTTATGAAGTTTGCAAAATGCACTTTTTCGAGATCCGTCATGTTGGATCTTGACTGAACGTTACCTTGGTCCCTGTTATGGGGAGGAGCTGAGTGTCCAGAGACGTTCCGCAGCTGTTGGTGGTAACAATTCCCCTTGTGAGCAATTTGAGTTTTAACGTTTTCTCTGATCCGTTTCTTTCTCTCCAAATCATAAACCGATTATCTTATGGATTTTTTACACTCTTTTGGAAGTCACTAGGCCCCTCAGACACACACCTTTGACAGATACTCTGAAAAGAGTGATTTCCTCATAATATGACTCCTTTAACAGAACAATGTATTACATCATAAAGCAGTCAACTCAAGTAGTGTCAGAGAGGAAACAGAAAGAGGCCCTGTCCACACGGAGACACGTTTGGTGAATCCATCAACGTTTTTTTATCAATTAGACTTTCTGTTCACGCAGAAATGGCGAATACGAGGTGCAAAAATGCCACCGTTTGAGACCGGGTCCAAGAGTGTGAAAATCTGAGGACGGCATTTTATTGTATGGGCGGCCGAGTATGTGTCTCTCACACCTCTCTCCCTTCACCCACATGCGCTAACCCACCACCACCAACAACAACAACAACAACAATGGCGGATTATATGTAGTCCAATGTGTGCGGAGCAGAGGCTCAACCTCGTTGTCGTTGCACATTCTCTTAAAATCCTTCTTCTGCTCTCTCTTATACCTCTATTTGGTCTTGTGTTTGTTTACATCTAAAGAGTTTGATATACATGCCCTGTGTCTTCTTCTCTGTTTCTCTGGCAGTGTTACAGCACCACTCAGGCCTGGAGGCTATACTACAGCGCTCACAGTCGTTCTCATTTATGCCACGTGGACGGAGTTGTTTTTCAAAACGAATCGAAAAATCTCCCCACTCCACAGTTCAGCCTTTATAAATGTTTAGTTGAACATGTAATGGAAATCTTTACTGAGAGCACATGCAGGACACTTGCTAAGTAGACAGCAGATGTAGAGTTAAATTTGATTGCTCCCTGTCTGTTCTACAAGGAGAACGCTACTCTTTCCCAGCGGTCATGAGCAGCACTGTCCATTAAGCATGTACGGCAGCATGACAGGCACCAGGGAGTCAGCGAAAGGTTAGGGAAAGATGAATTGCTCAGTTTCAGGAGTTGATAGCATTTTGATATGTTTTTTGTTCAAGCAGCAGAGGAGAGAAATAGTAGGCAGCTCATGGGTAATTATACGCTACATTCACACTCGTACATATATTTAGAAAATGTAATTTTTAAAATAACACTACACACCTTTCATGTCATATCACATCACCATACTTGTACAAATGCCGGTTTGGGTGCAAACAGTCAGCAGATTGTTCACACTGAGGTCTGTTGCATATCTCTCAGTAATACTTGTTATTTTAGAGCAGTAGAGTATTTTCCTGGGGCCTTTACTGCAAAGTGAGCTAACAGAGCCAGGGTCTCTTTGTAAGATGTGGGTCAGCAAACACTAAACTTTCAGTTAGAGATAACTGGTATCACGCAGGAAGCTTTTAGTGCTTGTTCATTTAAAAGTTACATTCGCGACGTCATTTGACACTACTTCCACATATAGCAATTTTGAAAAATAAAAACAGAGAGCGGGTCACATTTCAAAACACACACACAACTCTTAGAGGACACTTGAAAGCTGCCGGAGACGTTATCTGGACTGTAATATGAGTCGCGCGAAGTGACGTCTTTGAGTTAATCAGCCTTGATTGACTAAGGAGTTCTTCTAACACAGTGTGGATATTTGCTACTGCAGTAAAACATCAGTCTTATGGGTTTGCACAGCTGATGAGCCTTTCTACCACATTTTTCAAGTATTTGCTTATACATGAACACTTTCAACATCAAAAGTGTTGTTTGCAGGATCATCACAAATGATCAATGCAATATTTATTCCTGTCTGCACTGACCTCTGGTCCTCTGTGCACAATGTCACAGAGCGAGGACGCAGCCCAGTCAGCCTGTGTGATCCAGTACAATTTTATAAATCCTCCCCAAAAAATGAATGTAGGCATATATTTATGCCACTGATGGAGGGATCACATACCCTCAGTATAAATGTGCTAAAGTTAGGCATGCAGAAAATTACTGATGCATCTTAAGTTTAAAAGTGTTTTAAAATTATTTTATCAGCCATTGTCTCCCAATTATTTCTGATGTAACATCTGCACATTCAAGGCTATGACGTTTTAAACTTGAGGCCGCAGATTCAACATTACACTCAAAATATTACATTCTATATTCATTATTTTTTCATGATATTACACATACTTGACTGATGTAGTCAACATCTTGGAACATCATGCTGGACAGGTTCAAGTTTTATGTATATATGAAGCTGCTAAATTCTTGAAATACTTGAGAATATGAGCCTTGTAGACAAATGATCAGATCACGGTAATATGGTAGCAAGGCAGCAAAATGGACAGGGACGAGATGGCGACTGTCGGTGAATCTGCAATGACTGCCATAAATCACCTAATTATGATCACGCGTGGTTTAAGTTGCAACATCAGTCACAGCACGACCTGCTTTTGTTCCATCTATCTGCCAAATTTTCATCTTCCATTTGTCATCCTGCCTGTGCATTTGCAACAATTATTGATGTTCCCAACTGGGACTGTCATCCTTCTTCCAGTACGCTGTCAGAGTTTTTGTTCCCAATGCTCCCATACATTTTTAGTACTTTTGGCAACATCACTAAGAAAGCATACTCACTTTTCACCAGGGGGGTGTAATGCATTGGGGCTCAGTAATGAAGGGTATCTGTACGGAAACATCCATGCTGCACTTCTTTGGCCCAGAATTTTCTCCTAGCTCTGAGTTGTCAGAAATGGGAGTGTGTGTGTTAATATACAAATGAATCAGGAATAACCTCATTTTCAAATAAACTATAATAGGATCTGTTTGCTGGCTATCTGTGTGGAAGGTTTGTTACATGATGAGAAGAAGTTATATCAGGTCAGGTGGTTGTTATGGCATTTAAAAGGTGCAGTGTGTAAGATTTTGTTTTATTTATAATCCATTACCCTTAAAAGAGGCCATTAATGTATATTTACATGAAGAGTGGGTCCTTTCACAAATTGTCTGTTTTGTTCAGTTGATTGGTTGTGCAGCATGAGCGACGTAACTCTTGAGAATAGAGGTCTTGCCTTATTCATCTGTTAGCACTTTTCCTACCAAAATACACAGTGGCGTTGATGCGTGTGACATACATTACGTTTTTGTTATTTTATATATTTGATGGAGGTGAGGTGATGGATAGAACATGCAACTTCACCTCTAGATGTCACCAAATTGTACACACTGCACCTTTAAAAAGCAATTCCAGTTGGGTGATTGAGAAAGATAATTCTTACAACGTACAGCTGTGTGTGTGTGTGTGTGTGTGCGCGTGTGTGTGTGTGCGTGTGCATGTATGGAGTTGCAGTTGCCGACGTCCCCAGAATTTCAGGCCTAACTTCCACACAAAGACCTGTATGTGTTTTCACATTCCTATAAAGATGCTCTCCCCTCCGCACTGTTCATTCTCTGCTGACTGGTTGCAATCGGCATACCTCTAGGCAGTGGGGGGGGGGGGGGCATGGTTAAGAGGAAATGGGGGGGGGGGGGGGGGGGGGCATGGTTAAGAGGAAATATTTGAACTGGTGGAAAGGGAACAGTCATAGGTGTTGCATTCTGTATTGCTGTGAGGCAAAGTTACCTTTCTGGGGAGGTGCTTATCATATTGTTATGCAGAGACTTTATGCTGCAAAAACATCATTAAACTATAGATCAGACTTAAAGAAAGAAAATCAAGACATTTAATGCGCAAGCAGCCGCTTTGGTGTTGGGGTTACACTTGGTTAACATGATGCTATCAACAGAGTGAATATGATACTTGCGTGGTTGCTCCTTTGCTGTTGTTTTGATATGTTTCTTTCTCTTACTCAACATTGTGGCAGCTAAAAGCCCATCCATGCTACCTGTCTATTTCCACTTACTATTTGCTGTCAAAATGAACATTTAAACGTCTTCATTTGTCTGATAAAGCATGTCGACAACGTTGAAACCGCTCCATATCAGCAGAGGCACTCTCTGGTGGTTGAATGCAGCCAGACTTGCAGTCCCGGTTGGGCAGATAACCCCAGCAGCCCCTTGTGCTTTGGTCACTGTGCCCCCATCTATTAGGTTTGCCTACAGGGATGCTCCCTCTGTGCCACAGGCAGAGCAAACATGCTCAGATTAGAGCATCCTCGGGGGGACAACTTTGTCTGTTTAGTGTCAGACTTGGTCCCTATGAGATAAGTTTTCTAATTAACCCGCATGGCAGCAATGCACCTGAGATGCAGAGAGAATAAACAGACTGTGTGCCACTGCTTTCCACCTGCCACACAAAGCAGGTTCCACGCTTAACTCTATACATAGATGTTCAATTTATGTCTCGTTGTGTCTTTATAATGTCGGCAATTTTAACACCGGATTTAGCAACTCCAGCCAATAATTTCAATTGTTTCAAAGGGTGTAATTTAAAGGATGAGGAATCCTTGGCCTACCATAAAAAAACGGTAAACTCACAATTAAAGTGAATATTGAGTTATTTAAGAACCAGCTTCAGACTTTTGTAACAACTAAGAAACCAAACCCAATTTGCAGGAGCATATCAAAGAGTCTGAAGACTGAAACGTTTACGTTTTAGATAATTTCACAAATTGTCTGTTTTGTTCAGTTGATTGGTTGTGCAGCATGAGCGACATAACTCTTGAGAATAGCGGTCTTGCCTTATTCATCTGTTAGCACTTTTCCTACCAAAATACACAGTGGCGTTGATGTGTGTGATATACATTACGTTTTTGTTATTTTATATATTTATGTATTTTTTTCAGTTCATTAAAGGTGCAGTTTGTAAGATTTTAGTCATTGTTGTCACTTCTAGAAAAATTACAAAACAATTTTTCACATTTTCATGAATCAATATTGAACTGAATATTTTATTTTTTCCATTGCCCTTAAATGAGCCCATTAATGTATATTTACATGAGGAGCGGGTCTTCTCTATGGTGGCTGACATGTTTGTACAGTTGCCCTGAGTGGACATATTAAGCATTTTTAGAGTTTTAATGACAACTGAAGTCTACCATAGGTTCTCCTGAATGCTCAGAAGGGTGAGGGTGAGATGATGGATACAACATGTAACGTCACCTCTAGAGATCACAAAATATTACACACTGCACCTTTAATGTTCAAGGGACAATCGGCGTAGTATAGTTTGTCTATATTTTGATTCAAGGAGAATACGGGTATCATAGTAGACACTAGACATGTATGCCGTTGTTGAACATGTTGGCTGTGTGGATGACCAACAACTGAGACATGCAGCTGAACTGCAGCATGTGCTTCCAGTGTGGGCCTATCATTGAATATGTCAAGGTGAAGTGTTCAAAATGGCCCCAGAGGCCACAGTACACTATGTGCAAACTTTTAATGCTAAACAATAGCTGCACCCAATCCCACTGCTTCTGATCTGGATGGAAATGTTGTGGCTGGTATGTCGCTGCTTGCTGATTTGGCAAAAGCCCAAAGAGCTAAGGTGAATAAACAAAATTTACATAGCTCCACGTGGTCATTGCCACTGTGACTGTTTATTACAGACAAGCTGTTGTTTATGATCGTAATATGAAACTATTCACAAATCCACTTTGTTTTTGTTTTTATTTTGTCAGAAACTAAACACCCCAGCTGTTCTAAAAGCCCCCAAAGAGAGAAAGCTTAGCAAGAAGGAGGGGGGAACTCCAGGGAAGTCGTCCAGCCTGCCAGCAATCCTCTACAGGTGAAATCTGTGTTCAGAGACATGCAAGGGCAAAGGCTGGAATAACAATGACAATTGAATGTTGTAGTAATGATATTGAAACCAGGGTGCTATTGTTTAATGTGTTAATTAGCTTTTGTTGAATATCATGAAATGCCCCAGGCAGAAACAGCTTGCTTCATTGCTCATGTCTATCATTGTGCCTCATCCACAAACTACACCTAATGTAGATTCTCTTAAAATCCATTAATTAAATTTACATGAAATAATTTGACCTTCACAACACAATGTTGCGCACAACAGCTGGTTGTGCTATACATTATTATAGGATTAAAGTAATTAATTTGATGATGTACTACAGTTAACATATCTTTAAATATGTATCAGTTGGTAATCATGACATTATTTTAACAATTCTTTTGATATAGCTCTATTTTTGCAGTTTGGGCCCATGTGTAAATGTTTTCCTGTTCATTTCCATATGCTAATTAGGAACAACTGACACCTATTTTTCTTTTTCAAGGACAGTGACATTGATCATTGAACACAGGTGGTAACAATTATGTGGTTTAAGAACCCCATTAATCTGACTTGTATCAGGTCTCTTTCTGAACACACATTGAACAGAATTGTGAAGGTAAATAAAGCACAATGTCATCAGACCACTTTTGGGATATAAGTTTGAACTATATTATATCTTCTATTATTTTTATTTACAATGAACCACATAGAATGCAGATTTTATGAGTCAACGATCACGCTTACTTCACCAAACCTGTGCCTACACAGTGCTGACTAATGATAACAAGAGGCAGCATCTCAGTTCATATTTGTCCTTGCAGCTGTGGCATCTGTAAGAAGAACCAGGATCAACATCTGCTGGTGTTGTGTGACACCTGTAAGCTTTACTACCACCTGGGCTGCCTGGAGCCACCGCTAACACGCATGCCCAAGAAGACCAAGAACAGCTACTGGTGAGAAACTTAAAAACACAATGTGCTTGTATGTGTGAAGAGAGACAGGAAAGAACAGTCTTTATATTATTTGAACCCTCCCTTCAAAATGTTCTTTAGCAAATTGTCAATATCTTAGGGGTTGTAGCTTCATTAAAGTATTCTTAGCTGGGAATATTTGGAATCAGCAGAAAACTCCTTTAAGCTTGAAGTAATAACAGCATAAACCTGACTGCTCCTGGGAGCCATTAGTGAAGGTTAAGATTCCTCAGAAGTCAAATTTGCATATTAATGTGGTCCTCCATCAGTCCAGGCAGGCTGCGGGAGGGGGAGGATGTCTTGATTGATCTTGACAGTAAAAAGGACACAGAGAATATCAGAGAAACATGGCAGGGCTACTCAATCTGGGCTTCTGTTTCGTTCTTTAAAAAAAAAAAATACTGTGCAAGAAGAAACAAGAGTCAAGTGAAATGCAAGAGGGAAACAAGAAATCATTTTGCATCAGCACCGTATCTTTGTTCTGTTTTTCCTCTCTCAGACTCCATCCTATTTAAAAACTATTTTCCAATAGGCACATATTTAACCAGCAATCACATTTAGGTCAAATGGCTCTGCAGGTGATGGAGTTTCTCCTGATTCTAGGTATTGACAAAATTATGAGACAGGTTATCACTAAAACCTTGTCACTGAGCAATCACTGGTGGTGCTGTTGTTTTCCTCTTCCTATTTAACATTAGCAGAGCATTCTTGACATCAGAATTAAAGGTGCAGTGCGTGAAATGTGTCACCTTTGTCACTAAAATATTACAAAACAGTTACATACTGACATTTTAATGAACATATAATCACCTAAATGTTTTCTTTTTTTCTCCATTGCCCTTAAAGGTACAGTGT
The DNA here is from genome assembly GCA_016785325.1 of Chascanopsetta lugubris. Classification (NCBI taxonomy): domain Eukaryota; kingdom Metazoa; phylum Chordata; class Actinopteri; order Pleuronectiformes; family Bothidae; genus Chascanopsetta; species Chascanopsetta lugubris. The sequence continues at coordinate 27,095 of JAFBJT010106173.1, forward strand.
GTATGATTTTTGGTAAATTTCTGTCACTTCTTATTGTAGGACTAGGATACCAAAACAATGATATACTGATATTTTTACAAATGTATAATTAGCTCAATCTATGACTTGCTTTTATATGACCCTAAAATTATAATATAGCCCAGAGTGGACGGACGTATCATCTTTTGAGCTTTAATGACTACTGAGGGTTACCATAGGTTCTCTTGCATGCTCAAAAGGGAAGGGTGACGTGATGGATACAACATGCAACTTCACCAGTAGATGTCACCAAATCTTACCCACTGAACCTTTAAGGCATTGGTGGGAAAGTAAACCGGCAGACTAACTACAGGTAATGGGAAAGGGGTTATTTGTTTTATTTTAGTGGGTTCATCCTTGTTCAAATGTATTTATCTGAAGGAAGCTTCCGTTTGCTCTGTATTGTTGTCCTGCTGAGAGACAATAAACGTATCTATACGTACGTATAAATGTGCATAATTGAGGCTGGAAACATAGGAAGCAGAAAGGGGTTATAAAGCAGGTCAAACCTACACGTGATGCAGTAAATATAAGTGTTATCTGGTTGTGTGGGTCATGAAAAGGCTAGGTCCTGTACTAAAGATTGTGTATATTTTTCAAAGGATAAAACCAATCAAAGAGCTGAGGATGTTTATCTCGGTTTCTCTTCACCTTGTGGGTGAAATAAGATCAGATGTGTGATCCGTCAGTGGCACTAAATCACATTGATGACTCCCATTTTCCCACAAAATATATGGCATGTACCTAAAAAGCGGCAGGGTTTGACCTTAGGACTTGAACTAGAACTTTAAGTACCCTTACTATCTTGTCTACTCCAACTTTCCTGCAATAAACTATCAGGACGAAGGTTATCAACAGTTTTAGAGATGGACTTTATTTTTTTTTACAATTTTTACTTTGGAGGCGAAGGATTATACTTGACATACTGTAGCATAATGAATTGTTTTTCCATTTGGTACAGCCATTATTTGAAGACAATTACTTAAAAACCGTTAAGGTATTGGCCCCCCTCTTTGCAGTAGTTTTTATGCAATTATATTTAAGCCATCGTGTGTTTGAGTTGGGGAGACCTATGCCATCTAGTTAGCATACCATAACGTCAGCATCCTGAAATCTATCACAATCATTTTTCATTGTGCTTCTCTCTGAACTGTGAGCAGTATGGAGAAAACAAAGAATTATCTTAAAACAATAGCTTTGTACAGGTCATTCTGCTAAATCGCTGCAGAGAAGCAAGTGAACTACAGCTGTTTTGGCCCTGACATCGACAATGCATAATGGTTTGATAAAAATAAAATTTTCAAGTTTTTACTGAGCAGGTATTTTTTGCTTTATCCCACAGAAACAAAGGTTTGAAACCAATTATAAAATGTTTCAGGATATCATGAGCAAACATTAGCACTCAAAAAGCAGCAGTATCCACATTGATAAAAAATGCCTTGTAGAGCTCTGCATCACTTTGAACAATGTTACCTTTGCCCTCCTGATCAGAACGAGCTCTCCTCTTTTCAGGGTGTGTGAGAAATATTCGGGACTTCAGCTGTGATAATTCCTGCGACACACTTTAGTGAGAGCTGCTCTCCTGTTTTTCCTCAGGCAATGCTCTGAGTGTGACCAGGCCAGCAGTGATGAGGCCGATATTGCCATGGAGACTCTACCTGATGGCACCAAACGATCCAGAAGGCAAATCAAAGGACCAATCAAATTCATCCCACAGGAGATGTCGCCAGAGCCCAAGAAACAACAAGTAAGGGACATATTGTCTTATTGGGCGTGAAGAGGACCCAGTCGCAGCACAAACAGGCGGACCAAGTTGTACAGCTCAGAAAAGACTTGACTGGAGTAAGGCAGGGCAACACAGCAAGCAGGTGGGCAAAGGCAAAAACGTGGTCAAAACAAGAATGCAGGCCAGGTTACCAGGTAGAGGCAGCAAGGAATAGTCAGAGGCAGGCAAGGTCCTACACGAGGAATCAGACAAGAGACGCTGGAGAGTACGCACAATGACATGACAATCTGGCAATGAGTTCAGGTGAAGTTGAGGGTTGAGTAGGGCAGAGCTGATTACATGGAATACGGGGCAGCTGGGGTAATGGGGGTGTGGCTGGGAGGAAAGGAGTGAGAGCTGGAACAGGAGGGGAGGGGGGGGGGGAGTGACAGGAGGATGTAACACATTGTGTATCTACACTCTAGAACTGTAACATTTCATCAAAGAAAACATTATACTCAAAGAAAAACGGTTGTCTTTTGTGCAACTAAAGCGTTATGCATGCAAGTGAGCATGCCCCAGACTAATCAGTGTTAC